>AYEL01055348.1:0-21870 GCA_000484575.1 Olivierus martensii
ATGAAATTAAAATATTGAAGATTTGCCTTTCCGCCTATTGATGATTAAAAGTGTGAATCGGTAATTTCATCGTGTTAAAGATTCATTCAAAAAAAACTATAACTTAGAGAATTAAATATTCATTCCAAAACTAAAATTCTAACCTTTCACCTCTATATTCAAAAAAGTTTTCTCGACTTTCGCGCCACCTGCTTATACGAAACTGAACAAGTGGTTTAATCTCGATTAACTTAACCGCGTATGAACACCGAAATTATGTCGATTACTGTATTCCCGGTTAATTTGATCGGGATTACTTTTATTCTGGTTAACTTCGCTAGTGTGAACGTAGTATTATAGAGTGACCAACATCCCTGATGGGGTTAAACGGATGGTTGAAGGGTGGAGTTCAACGGCCGGAGCTGGACCCCTCCTAAAACCTGAAGGTTTGGGATCCAGCTTTGAACCTGGATCCTTAAAGTTTGTAAACCACGTGGCAATCCGGCCGACATTTATTTTATTAAATGTGATGACCAGATGCTAATAATTAATAAAAAGGATGCAGTTCCCCAATATGGAGTAGTAGACGGTTTTGTTATTATATTTTTTTATAAATACCCATTTTCGGTAATTTAGAAAGAAGTTTGTAAAATATTCCAAATTTCGCATTTTCCTAACCGTTTAATGTTACTAGGATGAAGAAAAATAGATTTAAAGTCCATCGGGAGTGAACTGTTAGGAAAAGCAATATTACATATATTTTATGCTAAAAACGTGCTAGTTTATGAAAAAACAAACACAAATAAAGGAAGTGAATAAAATTTTATTTACTAACAAAGATTATAATCAAACAGTAAACAAAGGAATATTTACGCTATTAATACCAAATAAGAGTAATATACTTATCGTTACTAAATTAACATTATTTTCAATTTAATAAAAAATAGGATTATTGGCTAAAATCTGATATTAATTGTATGAACTTTACATACTTTCATAAAGCATTATTTATTAAATTTGAAAAGAATTGCCTTAAGTATCTGAATGTTTGTTCAAATAAATCATCTAAATAATTTTTATTTTCCATTCTTAATGGTTATTTATATGAGCTCCAGACAGTTTGTTTAAAAACTTTAATTGTTCTTCCTCTTGTAATCTACTTAATTTAACTATATATTCCTATATAACATTATCTATTTCTGAAGTTATCATCCCTTTATCTGCTAGTGTGTTTCTTGCGGTTTCAGCATGTCACATGGATGTAAACACACATCAACATCTGTTCCATTCACAGAATGGAATGAGAAAAAGAGAGCACTTCTTCAGTTCCTATTTTTAAACTAACTTTCTCGAAAATTCATGGTGTGTTTAAATGATGATTTAAGTGAGTCTAGATTTTGTACACATACATTTCCCCCGATTGATTTAATGTCTGGATATTTACATCATCACAAGCAAAAGAATTTATGATAATTCCTATCTCATTCAGCTTTTCCAAGCACATTTTTTATAATTTGTTCCTGGAGATTGGCTGACAACTTACTAATAAAAAAATAAACTACAAGGCATTTAAAATTACCATTTAGTGATTAATATCATAAATTCTAAAACTTCTGTATCTAATCCTTCAGAATGAACATCAACTATACCTCCCAAGCCAATATAGGACACACTTTTACCAAGGCCTGCATTATAGGAAATTTGCTTTCTAATTCACATGCAATTAAACGTAGCAATAATCCATTAAGAACTAATCACAGAGCGATTACGAGAAAACCTATTTATGTACAGACAAAAAAGTCGGATTAGTATATCGTAGGATTTTATCAAACCAAATTGAAAACAATAAAATATAATATTTTCTCACCTTTGAAAAGATCTATCTCCAGGTGAAATCTATTTCCTACATTCCATCACCTGGTCGTTGCTCACTTTTACATTCATACGCTACATAATATATACCCATAACGCAATAAAAAAGAAATAACACATTACAGATAACAAGAAACGTTGTATTCCGGAAACAATCCAACTCACATGTATTGTCCGGAAATGTGGTTGCCAATGGCTTCGTTTTCTATGGCAATTGCCATTAGCGCAATCTATCCAGTATATTTTATAGACATCGATGAACATGATTCAAGATACTGCATGAGAAAGAGAGCACTTCTTCAGTTCCTATTTTTAAACTAACTTTCTCGAAAATTCATGGTGCAGAACAAAATGTTTACAAGAGAAAATGAACAAAATACAGAATAATGATTTTCTTTGGACACAATTCAAAATATTCGAAAGCTGATATTAATTTAGCTGTGAAATTTAAACCTAAATATCTCCGAGAATTTCATACTAAAAACGAAACTTTTTCGTCATAATTCAACGCTAAATGGCAAAAATAATACTCCAATAATTGGAGTAATTGGAGTATTATTTTTGCTATTTAGCGTTGAATTATGACGAAAAAGTTTCGTTTTTAGTATGAAATTCTCGGAGATATTTGTAATTTGTTTATTTATTGTAAAAAGTAGAATGCATATATATGAAGTAAATGTATATAAAATATATAATAAACAATTTTTGAAACCATTGTCAAGATTACTCAAGAAAACTGATATGGCTCTCATTGATCCAGAAAGAAACTGATTGTGGCTCTCAAGTATTTGAGATTCTCCTAAATGGCTCGTAGTGGCATGAAGCTTGGCCATCCCTGCTATATACTCTTGATTTTTTATGCTTGTAAAATTCCATCTTTATCATTTTTAATTGTATTGAATGTAAATGCTATTTTACCAATCTTTTTTTAAATGGGTTTTTTTAGGTTTAACAAAGCTGTATTTATATCTATAAGATGTAATTTCAACTGTTTTTTTTTCTGTTCAGTTACATTATTCTGCTTTCTTTTTTTAGGAAAATAGTTGAAATGAGTTACAAAAATAGTTTATTTGTCTGAAATTATAAAGCATAATGCAGTGGTTTCAGATGAACAAATAAGTATTCATTATAAATTAACTGTGATAATGAACATTTGTTTGGAAGTAGACTGACTGAACTTCATTAGAAAGATTGAAATAATGTCATTAGAAATTGACTAAAATATTCCAAAATGGTTATTGAATTTTGGAATATTTGAACTGATAAATAATATATTTAACTTTAATTATTATTCTCTCTTATATCTATTAAAATATACAGTAATCACAAAAAATATATATTGATTTTTTTGAGATTACTATATTTTAGATTGAAAAACATATATTGCAACAGTAAATTTTAATTGAAATATAATATAATAATGATGCAGCATATTATATAAAGACTGAAGCAGATTTTTGATTTAGCTTCAGTTACTTTTATAAAGTTTTTCATTTTGTTCTTGACCAGCTAGATCCAGCAAATTATAAATTGTTCAAACTTCAAAAATTTATATATTGAACTCTCTGTATAATATTTTATTGTACTGTACATAAATTTATTTCTTTATTTCTTAAGTAATTAATTGATGCTTTATTATTTTTTAAAAATTTCCTCAAGTTTTTTTAAAAGTTATCAAATATTTGTACTATGAGAATGAAATTTTTTTAAAACATTGCACATTATAAATATATAGGCAACATTAAAATAAATTTAATTGATATAAATACTATAATGTTTATGATAATTAGAAAAACAAAAATTTAAAAAATAATTTTTCATCATTTAAAAAATGAATTTCTATTAGACTGCTTAAAAGCTTTTCTTTTATGTTTTAAGCATAATATAGCATCTATTTATGAATATGGTTTGGGTTTAGTAATTATTTTATTGATATATATTTATTTAATTGCAGTTATGAAGAAAATGGAAAGTATAAATTACAAATAAAAGCACAAAATCTTTGGCTGAAAATTATACAATGTCAAATTGAAACAGGTTTTCCATATATGTTGTATAAAGACACTTGTAATTTGAAATCCAATCATCAGTATTTAGGAACAATTAAGTGCAGCAGTTTAGATGCAGATATGATGACTTTCAGTTCTTCTAATGAAGTGAATATAGGTTTCTATTATAAAGTTATTTATTTAGAAATAACAGTTAATAAGTAAAGAAATTATACTTTCATAATAACAGAAATACAATCGGACCCCGTTAACACGTGGTTCAGTAACACTCGAGTCTGCTTAACATGTGGTTTTACCATGGCTACCTTGATAAGCAATCGCTCGTGATATCACTCCTAGACATCTTTGTCATTAAATCTCGTGATCAGTGAGATTAGCTGCACATTCAACCATTTTGTATTGGTCAAATCACACAGAAAATTCATATCAGTGTTGGAATTTATGTTATTGTTCAATTTATATTAACCCCTTCAGACCTGGAGTACATTGTAATGTACATCAACTTCTAGAGTTATTTTACAAACCCCAACAGCATTTACAGTGTTAATGAGTCTATATGTATTTTTTTCTAATTATATTAAATATTCCAATTTACTTAATTTTTTAGTTTCACATTTTTCTCTAATGCTTAAGACGGTTTGTACATCAGAATGTACATGTTTAAATTAGCAAATATTATTGTGGAATTTTTTAATTTTTAATGTTAGTTTGTTATTTGTCACCCACTTAGTATGAATATATGAAAAAAAAATTTTTTTCACTTATAAAAAAATTCAGGTCTGAAGGGGTTAATACTGTAACTTGTAGTTCACTTAACCTTCGGTTTAATAACCATGGACCAACTACCGCGTGTTAACGGGGTCAGACTGTATATAAAAGAAATTGAAGTTGTGTTTAATGTAAATGATAATATCAATACTAAATACAAAAATTAAATATAAATATGATGAGATTACTATTGAATAAAAAATATAATGTATCCTTAATACATTTTCTAAATATAAAAAGTTTTATCTAAATTTCATAATCAGAAAGAAAAATACATTACTGAAAATTGACAAATATAATAAATATAATGTTTACTATTTCTACTTTTTTGAAGGAACATAAATATAAAAATATTCTTAACTAAATGAGATTATGAATAATTATGTAATTTATACTTTAAGCAATAAAAATAAATTTTGAATTCTCTATCAGATTAGATAAATTTTATGCTATAAATATTATAGATATGTTTAGATAATTTCAAAATTTTTAGAAGAGAATAGAAAATTCAAACTGTTTATAAAATATTCAAAATAAAAGAAATTTTTAATATTCATATATTAAAAATTTCTTTGAATAATTTTACAATATAAATATTTTAAAATGCTATTTTTAAATTTATATTATAATAATTAGGCAGTCAGAAAATATAAGATAAAAAATTTATTCTCTTATGAAAAAAGAAAAATTATATAGGCAATTCTTTAGTTACAGATTTGATTCATACATAAAGTTTGTTCATAATTTAAAAAATTCATGACTCAGAAACCATTGTTATATTCACCCAAAAGTACTGAAACCATTGCATATACTATATTTTGTAATATATTTCATAATTGAAATAATTTGAAGTTTCTTTTTTCAGAAATTTGAATAAACATATCTTTAACTTTGATCAAGATGTTTATTGACTTTTTTTACAGGTCTAATAGAATAAATTACCAAAAGGTAATGATTTATTGAGTAGATTAGTCTTTTCTGCAAGTTGTTTACACATTTGTGTGTGTTTGCAAATGTTCAATTGATTTCCACCATTTTCCAATGTTGATAACATTGATCAATGGATGTGACAACATCTCTTAACATATCATTTGGAATTGTGAGTTTGGCATTATTGAATAATATTTTGATATATAACAAAACAAAAAATATGTTAATGATGGGTCAATAAAGAGTGAGTGCATTTTTTTTGGAATACCCTGTATTGATATAATATATTAAATAACTATATACAGGTGGTGTTGCTTAGCATACTGGATATGTTCTATCTAATAGGACATTATGCAAATTTCATGTTTTGCAAACAATATATATAAACAAACCTATATTGTATACTGTAGTGCATTGTACTGCCTAAATAAAAATATCATATAATACTTTATTACAACTAAGACAATACAATAATGAAATATATTCTAATATACTAACAATACTATTAAAAAAAAGATAATAAAATAATTCTGTACAGTAATAATTGGTTAGGGAATGTGGGGTTTAAATTAAAAAATATGGTATGTAGTACAAATGTAATTGTAGTTTATAAACATCAGTGTGCAATTAGAATTGATTGGAAGCATTTTGGAACTATGATGTACTTTATTTCAAAAGATAAAATTCCATAGAGATTAATACAAAATTACATGTGAGAAACTTGAAGAGAGAGATATTGTGAGATTGAAAATAAAATATAGTAAAGTAAGTATACAACAATTTTTTTTATATTACAGCAAATGTACAACATTAATATGTACAGTAAGTATCATACATATATTTATTATGATGTAAATTTGACCTTACAATACCATTTTATAGATGGCAGTGCAATCTGTTTGTTTATATCAGCTTTGTAGCTAAATATACCTGCTTTGGAAGCTTATGTCCACTATGTCTCATTGGCTGAACAGTATTCTTTTTTATTCTGAAACCTTGGATGTATATGCAAATGGATATCTAAAAGGATGCTAAGCAATGTATATCTGTAGTTTTATGTTAAATTTGTTGCTAAAGCAATCTGCTATCATAATGTTTAAAATTTTTGAAGTTTTTTTGGTATTTTCTGATATTTGAAAAAGAAATGACATATTTGCAAGTATACATAATTAGAATGTTCACAACTCAAAGAATGCCTGTATAGAGAATTTACAAATTGATAATTAGCTCAAATTATAATATATGTATTAACAATAAATTCTACCTTATCAAAGCACAAAACATCAGTGAAGTAAAACAATGTTTATTAAAAGACGGTAAGAATGCTTTCAGTATTCTACGATACCATCTTCAGTTACAAACTTATTATGCAGTAGAACAGTTTTTAAACAAAATTCTGAAACCTAGTTCCAGAATTTTGTTTAAAAACTGTTCTACTGCATAATAAGTTTGTAACAATACAGTAATGAAATATTGATAATACAATAATGAATAATGACGTAATAAGTTTGTAACAATACAATAATGAATAATGATGGTAAGAATGCTTTCGGTATGCTACAATACCATCTTCAGTATCGTAGAAGGTATCGTTGCATACCAAAAGCATTTTTACCTTCTTTTAATAAACATTGTTTTACATCACTGCTGTTTTGTGCTTTGATAAGGTTGAATTTATTGAGACTGATAATAAGCAGTTTTAAGTTTCTTGAGAATTTATGATAAGTATTAATGTTTGTTTCTTTACTTATTGACCTATTATGTAACTATATATGTATATATTTTTTAAATATATTGAAAATTAATATATGCTAATTCTACAGACACACACACACACACACACACACACACACACACACACACACACACGCACACACACACACACACACACACACACACACACACACACACACACACCAGTAAACACACACAAACACACTCAAACACACTCAAACACACACACACACACACACACACACACACTCAAACACACACACACACACACACACACACAAACACACAAACACACACAAACACACTCAAACACACACTCAAACACACTCACATACACACACTCTCACTTATAAGTTTAAACAAATTATGATACAACAGTATTGTCTGAATAGCCATATTAGAGAGTGATACCATTCATCTGTAGAGTATGGAATTAAATTTGGAACCATTCACTTTTTCAGGCAGTGTCCAAATCCTGCCCGTTAATCCTCATCCTTCAACATACCAATCAACTCCATCATAGATTATTTATTTATTTATATGGAGAATTTTTTGATTCCATATAAAATTCCACATTTAATAATTGGTTATGAAACATTTGCCAGTTAACTGTTCCAACACTCTTGAAGTCAAAAATATTAAAAAGTAATGTGTATATTGGTAATGATTACATATAAGGGTAGTTGACCCCTCTATTTGACCAGTTAAAAACAGATCGATATCATGAGTTACATTAGATATTAATTATATTAATTTTGTATTTATTATTTTAATTCATACACAATTTTCTTTGCAACATTTTAAGTTTAATTAATATATTAACAAAATTATATAACATAAAATCCAATCAAAGATATTTAGTTTGCAATAAAATAAGCCAAGTATAGACTAATAAATTAGGATATTCATTACAATCTAGTTATGGCCACTTAGTAGATAATTTAAAAAAATAATGCAATAACATCATTTAAATAAAATTAATATCAATGTCAATTTAGAAGAAGTATTTGCCACTTCTAAATCGGTATTTATATTTTTGTATTATACAGTAATACAATATATGTCACATTAATCATACTGTTAATATTTATTTATTTTATATTTTAGGTAGCAGTATGCAGCTTAGTTTCAATTGCACTTGATAAATTTGTAAAAAATGGATATTATGATTTTAAAAAGCTAAAAGAAATAACTAAAGTAATCACTGTTACATTAAACAAAATAATAAATGTATCACAATATCCTCTTCAAGAGGTAGGCATAAATAATTTAATCAATATATTTAATAATAATAATAATAATTTATTTATGATGATGATGCAAAATGTAGATTTAGAATAAATTTAGATTTTGCTTTTCTCTAATTAAAGAGATTCATTTCTTTAATTTTCTCTAATTTATGTAAGAAATGAAGCAACTTGAAATAAATCTAATTAAAGTTGTTTCATTAGTTATATAAATGGTTAGATAAGAATATTGTATCATTCATTACAGATATTCAATCACATATTTTTTTTTATAAATATAGAGATTACAAAGCATTGAAACTTGCCTGTAATATTTTATGTATATAATTATCAGTAATAATAAAATTCAGAATAACTTACCAATAAACTAAAGTACTTTTAGCAGTTGAGATCACTCCATAAATTTGAATTAGTAGCTAACGTTTTTGGTATTTCCTACCATCATCAAGCTACAAAATTTGAATAAGTTTTAATACTTAAGGGTTAAGTGTTCAAACTTATTGAATTTTGTAGTTTGATGATGATAGGAAATACCAAAAACGTTAGTTACTAATTAAAATTTACGAATGATCTCAACTGCTAAAAGTGCTTTAGTTTATTGGTGAGTTAGAAGAGTATAAGCAGTAAGTTGGACAGTATGTAATTCAGAATAAATTGAAAATTTTTTAAATGTTGTTATTAAAATCTCTATTACTGATATTAAATTATGAATATAATATATGAATTTTCAAAATTAATTCTTTATTAATTATAATTTTTATTTTTTATCATCATTATTTATTAAAGGCAGAAATATTCTCACGAAAATATCGTCCGATAGGAATAAGTGTTCAAGGATTAGCAGATACATTTATTTCTTTGAGGTATCCTTTTGATAGTGAAGAAGCACAGAAATTAAACATTGAAATTTTTGAAACTATTTATTATGGTGCATTAGAAGCAAGTTGTGAATTAGCACAAGAATTTGGACCATATGAAACTTACTATGAATCTCCCTTATCTAAAGGAGTGAGTATAAAAAGAATTTATTTCCATATCATTTAGAAAAAAATTGATTTTTGATTTATCCACAGCAAGATCTGTGTGGCTATTTTGCCCTAAGTATAAAGTTCTCTTATCTAAAAAATTATTGATTTTATTTCTTTTTAACGATAATTAATATAAAAAAAATATATATTTTTTGACAAATATCATTATATAAGTGAAAATAAAAAAAATATCATAATATACAGTTAGAATAAAAATGATAAAATTAATTTTACACCTGCTAGAATCTATACAGTCCATAAGAAAAAAGAGCCTTTAAAGCAGGTAGAAAATCACAAACACACATTTATTTAAAACATTTTCGGTCAGTTTATTGACCCGCTTCAGTAACTTACAAACACCAATATTTTTGTTCAAATGTTGGTGTTTGTAAGTTACTGAAGCAGGTCAATAAACTGACCGAAAACATCTTAAATAAATTTGTGTTTGTGATTTACCTGCTTTAAAGGCTTGTTTTTTCTTATGGACTGTATAGAATAAGAACAAATTATTAATATATATTGTGTCTTATTTCATTTATGGACAATCAGTATACAATGATTCTATAATAATAATAATAATAATAATAATAATAATATTTATTATGTAAGAATATGTCATATAGATAATAATAGACAACTCTTAGAAATGGGAGTAATAACAAAATATATTTAAAAATATTTAATATTTAAAAATAAAATAAAAATATATGTTAAGAAAATATAATAATGATAATGAAACTAAGAATTTATTTAGAAAAATGATTTTGTTATTATTCTTTAAAATAATTAAGTCAGTTTCATTATATCATTTTCAGCACATCATTAAAAATAGGTATTTTTTAATTGTTCTTTGTGTGAGACTTCTGGGTGGCCTATTATAGGATTTTCTAAGTTGACAGCTCAGAACTTAGCCTTTGAGCAGTTATGGGCTTCGCGTAGGCTGGATGGAAGAATGGTGGAATATTCCAACACAATTGACTCAGACAACAACAGTGTAACAACTATTTTTAAATTTATTCCACAAGAGGGAGTCCTGTACAATCATTTTACAAAAAATAGAAGGTATTTAGCCTCCTTGGGTGATCTAATAAAGCTCGAAACAGATGAACATTGATGAATATAAAAGAAATTGTTTTGGTCAGGATCAGTCTCTTTTTTTTTTTTTTTTTTTTTTTTTTTTTTTTTTTTTTTTTTTTTTTTTTTTTTTTTTTTTTTTTTTTTTTTTTTTTTGGTTGAAGATTACTATACAGTCAATTCTCGTTATTTGAGGATTCCGTATTCGCGTATTCGACTATTCGCAAAAATTTATTTATAACCACAAAATCAATATTTGTGGAGCTTTTGCACTTATTTGCAGACTCCCACTGAGCGGCAAAAATACTGTTACCAATGTAAACTTTCTCTCTCTCTCTAACAAAGAAAGTTTTTTGTTACCAAATGTAGTCTCTGAATCTATTTGCCGGAAAATTTCTCATTACCTATCCTTGCTCACTCCACAGACCTCAGATAGACCAAACACCTATTCATATTGTCTACAGGTCCCATAGAAAAATGTGACCCTAAGCTTGAATGCAGCCTCAAATTTAGACACCCAAATTCCTGTGCATTTGTTCCTTACACCAAAATTTTAGATCTGAGGCAAAAAATGATGCAGACAAGACTGGTGCAGTTTTTCAACGCAGTTCAGAAAAGCAGCTGTCAAATCAAACATCTTGCAATATCAAAAAACTATCAATCAATAATAAGATTTTATTTACTATATAGTTAATGTTTTAAAAAATTAAATAAAAGTTTACTGTAATTATAATACTGTATATAGTACTGTACACTGTATATGCTATATTTATTTGTAAGTAATACACAATTATAAACAACTAACGTACAGGGGATAAACCATTTTGCAAATTAATAATAAACAAGATAAAAGAATACATGAAAAAGTTTGAGAGAGATTCAATGTTAATGCTTTTTAATATAACTGAAGAGGGCTGAAAAAAACCAAAAACGTTATTATAAGAAGTGTATAAATCTATGATAATTAACAAAAATTTGGTGTCTTTCTAGAAGACAAAAAAATTTATTTCAAGATAAACAGCTCAAATAAAACAAATTGAAATAATGTTTTAAAGAAATTTAATTTGTGTTATAAAGATTTATTAATATTGTTATTTCTTATATAAATATATTAAAATAGATAAAATATTCTTCTTTTACTGCAAGCAGCTATCTTTTCATTAAAGTTTATGGATTATTTACATGTTTTGATTTTTATCAAACTATATGATTTTAATATACAGTAGTGTGTATATACTTTATATTTTTATATATTTTTACTGTATCATTTTTTTGATAATTTCAATGCATTTTTTAATTTTTTTTCAAATCCTAAAAAACCTGAATAACTATTTCATTCACATAAAATACAATTATACTGTTATCTTATCAAAACAAATGATAGTATTGGTAATCTTAACAATATATGTAAAGTATATTATGGAGTAATGCACTAGTAGAATATTGTTGGAATTTATATATATGATATAATATAGTAAGATCTTAATGCTTTTTTAGTGCTAGTCACCAATGGAAGATATGGGTCTTGAGTCAAAGATCTTTGAGTGATGATTGCATATAGAGGTTCAATATACGTATGTGTATATATGTATAGTGAAATCTCTCTATGTTGTTTATTATTAATTTGTAAGTAATGTAATACATATTAAATAAGGTGTTTGTAAACAGAAAAAACAAATAAACCAAGTATGAAAATGTTGGAAGAAAGGTTTGCAGGAACCTAACTCTTTATTTCCCATAGGCACAATGGTTCACTATTCGCTAATTCAGTATTTGCAAATAATTTACAGAACGTAACTACCACGAATAGTGAGAATTGACTGTATATCATAGATCAAACAGTAGTAAAAGCAGCTAAGTTTCTTTTTATTTTAAAATATAAAATAAAAAGAAACTTTGCTGTTTAATAATGCTGTTTGGTCTGTGATATAGGATTATAAGTGTAAGCGGGATTATAAGTGAATAGCATTTTATAAGACTACTATAGTTTTCTTTATGTTCTTCTCTCTTTTTTTTACCTTCTTTCTTTTCTTTTATTTTCTTTGGTTGTAAAAATGATAATGTCTACAGGTGAAAGGAAAAAAACATAACAGATTGTTTTATTTTCTTGTTAATTATCCAGATAAATACTGATATGGTTTGCATTCCAATATATGAACTTGGGAATATACTCTATCCCCTTTTTCCTTGAATATCACAATGAAGTTTTTGACACAGTTTAATGCCTCAGTGCCATTAAGGATAGTCAAGTCTCAGCCTTTGATGGTTGAAACTCAACTGCCCTTAGAAGAATCTTTTTCTCAGGTCAAATATTTGATCTTAACTGGCCTATCCTCAGATAATGATCTCAGAGACAACATACCTTCTGATTTTTCATTTCCTTACATAAACATAGATATATATGTATTGTTCTATGGCTTAATTTTACTTTAATACCTGCATGCAATATAATCTTTACAGCATCATTTAGTCTTGTATATTGTGATCAAGGACTAAAGTTCTCTTACATGGTGATATAATGTTTATTATTTGTTTTATTCTTTTACAACTATTTTTGTTCATGAATATATATCAAATCTTTATCATTTAACATACATTAGAATTTCATCAGGTACCACACACACACCTACATTTGAAATAATTAAATATCTGAAAACTAAAAAAATTTTATTTTTCAGAAATTTTGATAATGTAATAAAGTTTAAATTAATGACTGACACAAACGCATATGCATATAAGGAAAAAACTTATACTCAAATTTCTCAGTAATACATTTATAAGGAATAACTTGATATAAATATTTTAAAAAAATTTCTGTTAAATTAGTCTTTGTTTGATTTTTATTAAACTAAAAAATGATTTTAGTTGCATTCAAATATATCTCTTTCCTTGAATAATTTGTTATTAGCCTACTTTCCAAAAAAATAAGATTTATATGATCATTTTGCTTTCTATATGTCTCATTAACAATTTTTGAACTAATTGTAGATTTTATAAAATTCAATAATTCGTATGAAAGATCATAATATCAATATTCGTCTTAATGTAGCCTCTTTTAAAACTCATTGCTTAAACTTTTTAAAAATAGCAATGCTTAAGATCCTCCATAATAAATTTTGGGCTATTTGATTGGTTTTTATGATATAATTCAATAGAAAAATCGTGCCATTGAAAATGAATTTAACATCTTTAATCACTTAATAGCAGAGATATGAAAAGACATTTATTACTTTTCAAAAATGCTCATTTTAATATGTGAGTCTATTACTTCAAATTTATTGTTCTCTTATCTATTACACTTTTAAGGAACCAATCTGTCAGATATTTATGATCTCAATTATTATATTGAGATTTAATTTTTATTGATATGCTAAAAATTTTATTTTAAAAATCTAATTAGTTCTTTTAATTCATTTTAAATTAGAATAATAAACCTGACGTTACCCATCATACTTCTAATTGAGTTATTTAAATAAAAATGAAATGTTTGATTATTTTAATTAATAAAGTATTTTAAATAATAATACACAATTCTTATATTCTCACACTGGATCAGTGGTAAAATTTTGATTAGATGACGTCAAGAGCTGAAAGACTTCATTCAGAAGATGGATTTCTGTTCCATAACATGTGATTGCTAACTGCCGAGACAGGGAATGTGGAAAGTGAGTTAACTCTTAAACTAAAATATAATACATTAAATAATGCTGAAAATAACAATAAATAATAAAAAAGCTTAATAAAATAATAATAATAATAATAATAATAATAATAATAATAATAATAATAGATTAGGTCAGAGTTAACTTCTTCACACAGTATTGTAATTACAGTAATCTTTAATTAATTTTTTTAAAACACTATGTGGTAAATAAAATCTTAGTTTTGATGGATAGTTGTTTGATGTGGCAGGTGACACTTTATCTTCCTGAATTGCATTGAAAAACTGTGTCAGCCTTATCTACATGGGTTTTTACTTCAGATTTTTTTAAACCTTGATGTAAGGAATAAATGTGCAAGAAGTTAAGTGCCTAAATTTGAGGCTGCATTTAAGCATAAGGTCATATTATTCTATGAGACCTGCAGACAGAACAGGTTTTTGACCTAGCTACGATCTGTGGAGTGAGCAAGGATAAGTAATGAGACTTTTCAGGCAGTACGACACAGAGACTATGAATAAGAATAACATTTATAACAGTATTTTTGGCGCTCAACAAGAATCCACAAATAAGCGCAAAAATGCTGTGAAAATTGAATTTGTGGTTACAAATAAATTTTTGCGAATAGGGAATCCACGAATACCAAGAATTGACTGTATATATCGTCGAAATGAACTATGGTGAAATTGTTACTGACCAAACAGAAAAAGGCAACAGCAAACGACTTCTGTACTTTTGCCAAGAAAACTAATGGATATGTGCACATCATTCAAAAATGTTATAATGCTTGGAAGATGAGTCTCCAGATCAGAAAATACTTCACCAATGACTGGGAAAGAACCTGGAGTTAATATAATACAAATATATGCACCAGATGTGATAACATGTCCAGATCAAAGCCTGAGGGAAATATGGTCACTGATAATACCAGCATTGAAAGGAGAGCTTTTTGTTCCATCAAAAAACACTTCATTGGAACATGGAATGTGAGAAGCATGAATCAAGGAAAACTTGACATTATCAAATAGGAAATGAATTGAATAAATCTTGATATTCTTGGAATAAGTGAACTCAAATGGATTGGCATGGGACATTTTACCTCAGATGACTTTCAACATTTATTACTCTGTTGATGATAAGATGAAAAGGAATAGGGTAGCTTTCATTGTCAGAAGAGACATAAGTAGAGTTATCATTGGCTATAGCCCAGTAAGTGATCAGATCATATGTATCAGAATTAGTGGACATCCAGTTAATATTAATATACAAATTTATGCACTAATTAATGGTGCAACTGAAGAAGATATAAATAAATTTTATGGGCAAGTACAAGAACTGATAAATACATTATTCCAAAAAGTTATGCTGATTATTGAAGATTGGAATGCTAAGGTTGGAGAAAATGCAGAATCAGGAATTACTGGAAGTTTTTGACTGGATTGTAAAAATGATGCTGGGGAGAAATTGGTTGAGTTCTATATGGAAAACTCTATTTATAACCAACATCAATTTCATTCAACTAAGTGCAGCCTCTACATATGGATCTCATCAGATGGATAACATCAAAACCAATTAGATTATATTATAGGAAACAGAAAATGGAAAGCCAATTTAATCAGCTAAAATTCTGCCAGGAGCAGATTGTGGAATAGTTCATCAGTTACTAATAGCAGAAATCCAAGTTAAAATTATGCTTAGATGGGCATGTCCAATAAGATATGATCTAGAAAACATTCAATCCAAATAGCAATAGATTTCATGCACTAATTTTTGTGGAAAGGAATCTGAAGAATTCTGGAATGAATTAAAATCATTAAAAACTTTAAAGCCATTCTGTTACACTCACAAAAAAGTACACAAAAAACAAAGCTCTAAACAGGATAAATATTTATCCTATTTAAAATCATTAAAGATGAAACAAAGAAAAATATCCCAAAGCTAAAAAAGAATAAGTTCAAGTGAATTTCAATGATGCCATCCAATTTGCTTATGAAAGAAAAAGAATGAAAGCATTGAAAAATAAAAGAAGAAATATGAATACTGAATGCTCAATTTCAACAACAAACAAGAATAGATAGATTAATAGTATCTTAATCAACAATACAAAGAATTAGAGGAGAATAATAAAAAATGAAGAATCAAAGACTTGTTCAATAAAATTAGAGAGATTACCAGAAAGTTTACACTCAAATTTGGAATGATGATAAATAATCAAGGTAGAAACCTAATGGAGACAACACAAGTCAACATTACTTGTTCAATAAAATTAGAGAGATTACCAGAAAGTTTACACCCAAATTTGGAATGATGATAAATAATCAAGGTAGAAACCTAATGGAGACAACACAAGTCAAAGACAGATGGAAAGAATACACCCAATATCTTTACAAGAAAGATCAGAACATGACTGAAACATTTAGCAAGAGAGATTATACCCAAGAACCACCAGTGTTAGAGGATGAAATATGCTGGGTATTAAAGGAAATTACTAATAGAAAGGCACCAGGTGAAGATGAAATACCTATTGAGCTGATCAAGGCAACTGGCAATGAATTATACAAGTTTTAACAACTGTTTGCAAAAGAATTTGGAATAAAACATCATAGCCCATGGATTGGAAGAAATCAGTTTTTATTCCATTGTACAAGAAAGGTGATCCAAGAGAATACAATTACTTATCGAACAATGCCCTTATCCCTTGTGTAAGCAAAATTTTGTTAAAGATTTTACAGAAAAGACTTGAACCATATATGGAGAGAGAACATTCAAGAGAACAAGCAGGATTCAGGAGAGGAAAAAGGACTTGTGACCATATAGCAAACCTTTGATGGATAATGGAGAGAGCAAGAGAATTCAACAAAGCAATGGGTACCTGTGTTTTACTGACTACAGTAAAGCATTTGACTGTGTAGATCAGCAGTTCTCAACCTTTTTTCCCCAGGCCACATACATTTGTTTGCTACATTAAACTGGCCCCAACATGCTATATCAGCAGTTAACAACTGGTTGGTGGTATCATGTGAAAAAATTTTATGAGTGCATCAGGAAGGACCTAGCAAATTAGAAAAATCTTAATTTTTCCAGATTTAAAAAAAAAAAATTTTTAATATCAGAATTTTTATTTTTTTTGCACGTGGGAGAAGAATTCTGCGCTTTCATTAAATTCACGACTGTATGTTCTGGGCCACAGCTTGAGAATGGTTGGTGTAGATCATGACAAAATGTGGAACATCCTCAGGTTACTGGGAGTGCCAGAACACCTAATTGATTTGATAAGAAATCTATATAACAAGCAAGAAGCTACAGTAAGAATGATATTTGGAAAGACTGAATGGTTTCAAGTCAACAAGAGTATAAGACTGGGATGCATCTTGTTTCCATATCTCTTCAACTTATATAGTAAATACATTTTAAGAACAGCAGGCTTAGAGGAAATGACTACTAGTGTTCACATTGGAGGATGCATCATCAATAACTTGAGATATGCAGATGACACTACTCTGCTGGCAGAAAACAGATCTAAAATCTCTTATCAAGAAAGTGAAAGCAACAAGTGAAAATGATGGACTTTTTCTAAACATTAGGAAGACAAAGGAATGTCCAACTCTGAATTAATCAGTTTTATGCTTGAAGAAGCAAAGATGGAAGTAGTCAAGAATTATATTTTTCTAGGATCTCAAATTGATAACGATAGACATTGTGCAGAAGAAGTAGCCAGAAGATTGATGCTAGGGAGGAAAGTGATGCACAATCTATAGAAAATAACAAAAGACAAAGACATTTTGATCTCTATTAATGCCTGTATTCACTCTCTCAAGTTATTGGTAGAGTTAGGGTTATATGAGGAATTACAGCTAAATTCGAGAAGTAGCCAGAAGATTGATGCTAGGGAGGAAAGTGATGCCCAATCTACAGAAAATAACAAAAGACAAAGACATTTTGATCTCTATTAATGCCGGTATTCACTCTCTCAAGTTATTGGTAGAGTTAGGGTTATATGAGGAATTACAGCTAAATTCATATTCACCAACTTTGTTCTGAGTCAAATGAACCACCCTAGCTGATAGCTGAGTTGTTTGAGAAACTCGGGGTTAATGCATGTGCATTAGATTAAAAATGGATATTATGTGCTGTAGTGAGAACGAGATGATGTATTATAATTCGAAGGAAAAACTATTTCAAGGAATTAGATGATTGAGTGTATATGTCGATATCGCTTACGAAAAGATATTGTTCATATGTTATTGGAGAAAATCCTGTTCAATAAATGTTTATTTTATTATTAGCACGATCTTTTGAGCTTTTTTAAATTTTTATAGCAGTCCCATAACTTTACTATTTATATATGACGTGCCTGGAATGCTATTATATTCGTTTTCTGCAATGAAAAAAATTACAAATTATATAAGAAAATAGATGCCACTTTATATATACAGATATACAGGTACTGTATTTTATCAGAGTATTATATTCAAATAAATGCTTACCAATAATTTTCCAAACTTGTTTCTCTTTTATCGACATTGCATTAGTTTTTTTGTTTTCTATCATATCTTTGTATTTTTCTACTAATTCTAACAATAATTCTTTTTCAAAATTGATGAAATGTTTTTGTATATTTAGAACTTGCTCTATTTTCCTAATTACTGTCATGTGACATCTCCAACCAATTATAACATCCAATAGAAACGAAATCATCATTAAATCTAGACATCAGTGACACAAATGACAAATAATTCTGAAGTTCAAAAACTACAGAGTTGAAAATGTTGGTAAATACGAATATCGAATAACTCACAAAACAACCCTGGATTAATTTTTACTTTAAGTTTGTCAACTCTCCATATAACTCGAGATGGTGAATACAGCCATTAGACCAGAATTGTTGAGGTGTTGGTCTTTTCTATTATAATATATGGGTGTGAGAGTTAGACCTTGAGAAAAAGTAAAAGAAAAAAGGTTGATGCCTTTGAACTGTGGACCTGGCAACAGCTCCTAAGAATTCTATGAACTACCAGAACTAATAAATCAGTATTGGATCAAATCAAGCCTGTTAGACAGCTCATAAGAATTCTATGAACTACCAGAACTAATAAATCAGTATTGGATCAAATCAAGCCTGTTACTTCTCTTTAGGCAAGGATTTATAAACAAAGACTTTTCTACTTTGGACATATTATACATACTAATGGTGGACTAGAAAAACAGATTGTGTCTGGCAAGGTTGAAGCAGTGGCATGTTATCCTATTGGCAAAAAGGGCAATTGCCTGGGGCCTCCATCAACAGGAGGCCCCAAAGTCCCCAAATCAATATTCTATTAATATAAACTCATTTTTGTAGTAAAAAAATTGGAAATTAAATTTCTATCCCATATCTGGGATCCTAGATTGCAGATATGACACAGGCATATGGCAACATATGAAATATAAACACTCTAGTGCAAGGCAGATGCATTGTCGTGTACAGATCAGTCCTATGCATTGATCCTATCTCATAATATATTTTCTTTGGGACCTTAGAGTGTCATTCTGCCCCCTATTTTGCTGACGAGGCTGAACATGGGCTGAAGGACTTCAGCGGCAAAATAAGCATGGTAGGTATACTATATCTATTACTAATCAACAATAACAAGATTAAATGTATAATTGAATTTTATTGTTTTTATTTCAAAATAGAAATCGTCCCCGTGAAATGGGCCATTATAGTTGTCAATCTTAAAATCCTATATCACATTACACATGGTTAGATTATACCAGAGGAATGGAATTTCCCTCAAAGAAAAATTCAACTCTGTACATGGCCCCCAAATTCAAATTTGCCTGGGCCTCATGAAGACGAAAGTGCCGCTGAGTTGAAGGCAGTAGAAAAAGAGGAAGACAATGAAGCAGATGGCTTGATAGCATCAAAGACATCTCTGGGAGGGCTCTAGAAGAGCTTTGAGATCTCACTGAGGACAGAGTTGGATGACAGGCTTTTGTTTATGATGTCACCAGGAGTTGTCCACTACTCAATGGAACATAACAACAACAACCCTTGATTAGCACAGTACTTGAATTGCACAATTTCGGTTTTTCATGGTTGAAAAAAATGCAAAAAATTTTCATTTTATATGGTTACTATTTTGGTTTAACAGTTTAAGAAAAGCAAAAAAATGTGTATGTCTTCCTTAAAAAACTTATTCCCTGATATTCACTCACAAATAACAAAACTCTTGGTGGTTCCTCTATTAGTACTAGAAATCTACATATATATATACATATCATTTATGTAATCTTTAATTCTTTTACATAACTTTCAATTATTATTAGAATTAGCACTTGACATGTATGTATAATATATAAACGATGTTCATTTATGTAATCTTTAATTCTTTTACGTAACTTTCAATTATTATTAGAATTAGCACTTGACATGTATGTATAATATATAAACGTTGTATAAATAATAAAAATAAACAATTATGTTTATCTTCCAAATAAATTATTTCCAGTTAGTTAAAACTTGATATCTGACACTTAAGTTTATCTATTTACAATTTATTTGCCAATTCCAAAAATTTCTTTGGAAAATGAATTTGAAAAAATTCTGAGGAAGGATAAGTTAGCAACAGTAGTGATGGTTTTCAACTAAGAAGGAAGAAGATTGTTTTTTTATTGACAAGTAAAAAAAATATAGTATAAACTATTGTTTTCATAAATTTTGTGTTTCACATCATCATCTTTTTTTACTATGCCATTTATTTTTGTTAAATTTGATGTAATTATACATAAAAATAAAGTTTTAAATTCATTTTAAAAAATTCATAAATTATCTAATTGTGTGTTACAGAAACTATCCTCCCAATTTATATATTAATGTTAGTCTTGATTTACAAGATTTTCATTTATATGGTATTTTGCAGAACCAGTCTCTTGTAAATTGATGGTTAAGTGTACTAGCAAGCATATCTAATGCTGCTTGGGTAATATTTAAATATAATTAATTTATATTTTAATTTACATAAATAATAATCTAAGTATATTACATTTTGAAAGTTGTAGAAGCAAATGCAAGTAAGCCATATGTTACCTAAATTAAAAGTTATATCATTGACAATATATAGAAGTAAGTATTAAGCCATACTGGTAAGTCATATACTACCCTTGCATTACTTTAGTGCCATCTGTTGCCAATAGTATAAAATAAGATTTTGATAAATATCAAATGCATCCTGTAAGGTTAAACAATGTGATGTCGAAATGATCTTTAATGTTAGAATATCACTACCAAATTTGATGAAGATCTAATTTATTCAAAAGTTATTAGTAAGAGACATGCAACAGATATGATGGTGATCTTATAAATCTCATTTTCCTTTGAAAAGTAAGCTAATAATCCAAAAAGCAGCAAAGAAAACTAACAAGGGGAGGACACAGCTGACCCCCCACCGATTTTGATCCGCTTGCGTATGGTGAAAATATATCAAAAATGAGTGAATACATGTCCGAGCTTTTCATTGAATATGGCCTTCTAATAGTATTTTTTAACACTTGAAAAATCAAACTTTTGATAATTCAGCTTAAAAGCGAT
>AYEL01055355.1:0-52476 GCA_000484575.1 Olivierus martensii
AAATACTTTGACTAAAAGTTATTCAAAATAAAAAATATTAATAATAATTATTGTTATGAAATCTGAAAGTTCTCAGAAATTAATAATGTGGTATATAGGATTGCAAGTTCTATGTTTTAGAAATGAAAAAATGAAAATTATAGAAATGTAATTTGAGAAATTTAAAACACTTATTTTTGTTATTCAGTAAAACTGTATAATTTTACAATTTGTACTTTTTTCCTATTCAAATAAGACATTAAATATAAATATTCATTCTATAATGTTCAAATTAGTAAAAACTTGGAGTAACATTAAACCGTTTGAAAATAAATAAATTTTATATTTATTGATCATAGAATAAATATAAATTATATAGTAGTATATAATTTGAATATAATTTATATTATTATAAATTATATTCAAAAGCATTTAAATACAATGTAATGAAATTAAAAAATATTTAAATGAAATTCTGCATTTTTTTCTCCCTGTTTTAAGTTTGGAAATATTATTATTATTTATTTATTTAACTGAAAAACAAATTTTTTAATTAAATTTATTCAGCATAAATAATAATATTTTCAGAAATAATTTTCCTAGTCAAATTTTTTGACAACATAACTTCCCCCCAAGATTTTAACATACTGTATATTTAAATTCATTTTAATAATCATAGTTTAGTCTAATTATTTAACAATATGCAATAAATACTAAATATATGTTTAAACATCTTACATGAGTTTTAGTTAAAAACTTCTCTAGAAGTGTAGTATGCTGTGAAATATAAAACTATATAAATATTTTACAAAGAATGATCATAATTTTTATTAATTGTCTAATAAGCTCTTGCCAAATAATTATGTATTTTTAATAATTTGCCAAATAATTTCTACCATTATCTTTTACTTGTATGTTTTTCAATTATATGCAGATCAATTTAACATATAAATTTCTCTCTTGTTACATATTCTGAATCTAAATTTGAAACTTCTGATTAATTCAACAGGAAAATATTTCAAACTATAAAAATGTATGTACACAGGAATATTCTAATATGAAAAGATAAAATAACAATATTATCGTCTCCAATCGATAACAGTAATCAAATACTTGATGATTCACTGCTTGATGCGAAACATTTTGATAATACTGTAATGATGATGATAATGATTTTACAATTCATGCAAGTATATGTTACACACCACATGGCTTTAGTAGCTATTTCAGGAATAGATTTAGCGCCAGTATTCTTCGAAGTTTATAAAATTCTTCAAAAAATGGCAACAAATAAATTCACTTTATTTTAAACATAAAAAGAGATTGTATATCAAACATCTTTAGACTGATATGAACAGCTGGCGTGCTGAGTTGCAAAATTTCTATATCATCTATCGGAAATGATTGCATAATATCAATAAATTGTATAAAGATAAAATTTAAGTTACTGCAAGTGTAACAGTTTTAGACTTAATTGTAAAATACAAGATTTGTTTTGTAATTAAATCTTAATTTCTATTAAGATTTAATAAAACAATATATACGATTTTTTATATTAATTATATCTTTATTTTAAAACATAACATATTTAAAAATAAAAATTATAAAAAGATTAAAGAGATAAAAAAAGAAAAAGCTTCAAAGCTAATAATTAAACAAATGTCTAACTGAAGAGCTTCAGTTAGATATTTGTTTATTTATTTATTTATAATAAGTATATTAACAGTAAATTTTTTACTATTGATTTTTAATTAATTAAATTTAAAAGATTTGTAATTGATATCTTCTATGATAGTGTTTAAAAATAGTTAAATAAACAAGAAGTAAAAAATATTTTTTTGAGAGAATAATCATTTAACAGTATTTCTTATATACGTACTTTTTTATTTTGAAAAATCAAGAATATTTTATATTAATTTTAGCATATTTGCTTAGAAGAATTAATTTTATTTAACTTTATTATTTTATTTCTATTGCACTTTATTCAGCATTGCTCCTTCTGGTGTGATATTGAATTTCTATCCATTTTTCAATTCGTACATTTTTACAGAATATCTAGGCTATTTTTTTTAATATTCTGTAATTATTCTAAATTGATTGTAGCATGCATCGTTATGTCCATCCTTAGTTTATTTCCTTTTCTGAGGAATGGGTATATTGTATTAGATGTTAAATTCGGTATCTACTAAAACAAACTTATACTGTCTTCTTTAATTATTTACCAAATATAAATGAATGAACTAATGATAAACACTATTATCCTTCTTTAACAATGTTTGTACGAAGCCTCGCAAACAATATTCAATATGAAAATGAATAATGAGTCAACATATCTTCTACGTCCGCAATAAAGTTAATGCAAAAAAAAAAAAAAAAAAAAAAAAAAAAAAAAAAAAAAAAAAAAAAAAAAAAAAAAAAAAAAAAAAAAAAAAAAAAAAAACATAATGATTACAAATTTTCACAAAGATGTAAATCAAATTTATAAATCCAATTTAAAGTAAAACAACACATTTTTACTATTGATCTTTTAGTACTCTTTTGTATGGAAAGTGTCATATCATTTCTGTCAAAACTTTTATATACATAAAAAAATATAAATAGTTAATTAATAATTAATAATAATTAATAATAGTTAAATAATAATAAAATACAGTGATATAAAATCAACATTTGCCAATCTATATGATACATTTGATTTGAAAAGATTAATATCTTAATGGAATGTGTTTTTAATGAATTACATTAAGAAAAAGTCAAATTCAAATTATAAATGTATTTTATTAAATTTATAAATTATTTCTTTTTACGGAAAAACTGTAAATTCTTATAAATATAAGTTACTGATTTACACATAGTTAATACTTGGTTAACAGAAAACAAATAAGTAAATTTTTATAGAACAGAATTCATGAGGTTTATTCTAATCATTTCTTAGAAATAATTCAAATAAAATAAAAAGCATCCAAGTAATTACAATATATTTACATTCAAACAATACCATAACGATCTAGGCATAATTTTGGACGATATCTTAGGCCTTAAAGAGACACGTAAATTATACTAATTGGACGAATAAACAAAACAACTGGTCTTGTAAAGAAAACTTAAAGATCATTAAGAATTACGAATTATGCAGTATATACAGTATATATATATAAACTCGATATTAATTATCACAATTAACTACAATATTTCTGTTAATGCAGCAGCTTCATAGTATTATTTATAACCTCCTTCCCTTCTATTCGCCTTTTTTCGTCACACCACACTCCTTAATGTGACCCGTCAAAAAATTGAAGATTCTTCTTGTCTGCTTAACAATTTTTTCTCAGATTTTACGTCTGAAATAAACAAATTCATAAAATAATAGAAAATAAGAATTACTTTACACTGATAATTTGTTCCTCATATTCCAAATAAACTTTTCAAACAACTACCTGAAGATATAAATTAATATCTTAGAACTAGCTATATCCCTTACATTAAAATTACTTTACACTGATAATTTGTTCCTCATATTCCAAATAAACTCTTCAAACAACTACCTGAAGATATAAATTAATATCTTAGAACTAGCTATATCCCTTACATTTAAAAAACGTCCAAAAACTAAAAATCTTTAGTTTTTGAACAATTAAGCATAAACATTTTATATTTTATAAAAAATATATAAATGGTTATTATATTTCTGTTATTTTAAAGGAAAAATTTCTGAGGATTTATAGGCTTATTTAAAATATGAAGCATAATAATATGAAGAAGAAAATGAGTAAAGGAAACTGATGTAAGTCTACTGTGTAAGAATAGAGAAGTATTGCTCCATTTGATCTGGGTATGTGTGATATTTATCTCCTCTCTTTTTTGAATATTGCTTACCCTGTTACAAGAATAATATCGTGATGTTATTTTACAAGTATATAATGTATTTATATAAATTGCCTGAAATATTCCTTAAGAAAAAGAATGAGAAAAATGTATTGAATCATTTATCCCTAGTAACTTATTTTTTTACATTTCACAATAAAATATTTGTTTACAAGTGATTATGTATTTCCGAAAAATACGTATTGTATATGCCGCTTAGTGGTTAATAGATTGGGAAGTGGCGACATCTATTGACAAAAAACAAATTTGCTAGTAATATTAATTTTGTTTATGATAACTAAATAACCACTACTAAATAAAATAATAATTTTTTATTTTACTTGATGAAAAATTAAACTTATTTAGCAACATTCATTTGAAAAAATCAATCCTATAACCGAAAAAATATATTTACTAAATATGTAAAAACAAAATAATGATGCTCAGAAATATTTCTTTTCTTAATTTTCTTCAATCTTCGATTAACTATAAAAATTAAATATTTAAATATAATATTAGATATAAAGATAGCGAAATAGAATTGAATAATTTATTTGTAAAATACAAACAATATTTATTTATAAACATACTGTATATATTAGTATATTTATCTATAGAGAAATATAATTTCAAAATAAAAAGGAAAGTACTCAAAATAACTGGCAAATATTAGCTTTATAATAACTTTTTCTTTAGGATATATTTAGATTAGTAAACTCTTTTATAAAATATAGAATATGCACAAATTACTATTGCTAATGTATTTATTTGATTTTCTTTTTTTTTTAATAAAAAAATTAAAATTAAATTTTACACTATTAAAAAAAATTTTCAAAATTATCACCAATATTCCTGATAATTTATTTCTTATCTTTAATTAATTTTTAATAAAGTAATCTTTTATAAATTCATTTTTAGAAACAGAAAGCCAAAACTAACACAGAAATCCTTTATGAACAAATTAAACAAAGATGGTATGATAATGCAAAAAATTCGGCTGGATGATTACTTGATAATGTGGTGGCTTAATCAACATCTGGAGCATTTTTTTTTTGCATATTTTATGCCCCTATCCAATCAAGGATATTACTAAGGGGCAGGGCCAGTTCCAACCACGGGCTGCATCCACACCCGTGGAGGGGGCCGGATGGTGAAGAGGAGGATCGCCGGGCCGAGACCACACCCTGAAAAGCTTTTCAGGAGATACCAAACCCGGGTCCTCCTGCGTGGCACGCCAACAGCGCTACCACTCCGCCATCCGGCTGCCAATCTGGATTATTAGAAACTCATAACTTCAGTCTTTTCAAGAGAAATCTGGACCAGCGTGTTGAACCCTTGGTTGAACGTCATAAAGCCCCTCACTATGATTGTATTATAGGCTCTATGGCTAGAAACACTTTTACCATCCCTAATGACATCCTACTTCTTTTTAATCAATGTCTCTCACTCGGCTATTTCTCAAAAAATGGAAAGTGGCGTCCTTGAAACTTATCGCTTTAAAGCTAATGCTAATCTTTCTTTAGTTTCTGGTTATCGACCCATCAGCCTTTTCCCCATTATTGGGAAAATCATTAATAAGATTTTGATAAACCGATTTAACTGATTCCTTGAGAAGATTGACTTTTTTAGCGATAAACAATTTGGATTTCGTCCTGGAAAGAGCGCATACTGTATATATTAGTATATTTATTCTATAGAGAAATATAATTTCAAAATAAAAAGGAAAGTACTCAAAGTAACTGGCAAATATTAGCTTTATAATAACTTTTTCTTTAGGATATATTTAGATTAGTAAACTCTTTTATAAAATATAGAATATGCACAAATTACTATTGCTAATGTATTTATTTGATTTTCTTTTTTTTTAATAAAAAAATTAAAATTAAATTTTACACTATTAAAAAAAATTTTCAAAATTATCACCAATATTCCTGATAATTTATTTCTTATCTTTAATTAATTTTTAATAAAGTAATCTTTTATAAATTCATTTTTAGAAACAGAAAGCCAAAACTAACACAGAAATCCTTTATGAACAAATTAAACAAAGATGGTATGATAATGCAAAAAATTCGGCTGGATGATTACTTGATAATGTGGTGGCTTAATCAACATCTGGAGCATTTTTTTTTTGCATATTTTATGCCCCTATCCAATCAAGGATATTACTAAGGGGCAGGGCCAGTTCCAACCACGGGCTGCATCCACACCCGTGGAGGGGGCCGGATGGTGAAGAGGAGGATCGCCGGGCCGAGACCACACCCTGAAAAGCTTTTCAGGAGATACCAAACCCGGGTCCTCCTGCGTGGCACGCCAACAGCGCTACCACTCCGCCATCCGGCCGCCAATCTGGATTATTAGAAACTCATAACTTCAGACTTTTCAAGAGAAATCTGGACCAGCGTGTTGAACCCTTGGTTGAACGTCATAAAGCCCCTCACTATGATTGTATTATAGGCTCTATGGCTAGAAACACTTTTACCATCCCTAATGACATCCTACTTCTTTTTAATCAATGTCTCTCACTCGGCTATTTCCCAAAAAATGGAAAGTGGCGTCCTTGAAACTTATCGCTTTAAAGCTAATGCTAATCTTTCTTTAGTTTCTGGTTATCGACCCATCAGCCTTCTCCCCATTATTGGGAAAATCGTTAATAAGATTTTGATAAACCGATTTAACTGATTCATTGAGAAGATTGACTTTTTTAGCGATAAACAATTTGGATTTCGTCCTGGAAAGAGCCTGAGCCATCTATATATAGAAATCTGTGGTCCAGATCCATCCTGAAGAAAATCTGGAGGTGTAGGACCTGGAATTGAATCCAGATTCTCCAGGATAAAATCAGCCGAATGACTTCTGTGGAAGTCATTCGGCTTGATGTCTCACCTAATTCACACAGTAAACTTTAAGCTGGCTTAAATAACAAAGCGGGTTTAAGATTTCTGGTGTGAACAGAATCAATTTAGTTTCGAAAAAACAGCTCAACCTAATTCGCTTCGGTTAGTTAGATTAAGCCACCATATCCTCATGGGATATTCTGTATCTGGCGGCGGCCACTTATAAAACCCATCACAGGCTGGCCAACACCCATGATGGGGTTAACCGGATGGCAGTCCGTTACTTCACTTAATTCAACATGGATGAGGTAAGTCGATAGGATAATGTTATCGATGGCCTGCAATGGACGATGTAAATAAGAAAAATAGTTTTCAAGAGAAAAAAAGGACAGAAAATTGATCTGAGGAAGAAGTTCATATATTTCTTGATCTCTGGAGAAAGATTATCGATTACGTCGAAAAAATCAAGATTCTGACAAGTCAGGTGACCTATATCTGCTAGATTTACATGTTGCCAATCAGAAGAAATATAAGCGATTTTGCAATTAAATTAAGTATAATACTAAAGTAAACCTTATATATTATTTCTTCAATTTATTAAAATAATTGTTTACTTCAAGAAACTATTAATATATTAAAATTTAACTGTAATTTCACTCAACGTAATTTATAAGAAGTTTGAACACGAGGGTGCGATGTAATTGTTTTAAGGCATAATAATAAGGAATAAGTAAATCTGTTTAACTGTACTGGAACACACCAAGTATCCAAATTTGTTCCGGTTAAGCCAAATTTAAAAAAAAACACTTTGGTTTTCAGTGTTTTGCAAAGCTAGGAGACAAGTTAAACCATTTTTTATAAAATTAAAATATTAATTTATTACAAAATTCAAAAGAACTTAAACTAACTTAAAAAACTATACATAAACATAAAATTATACTAAACAATTTTTCATAATTTTTCAAAAAAGCAGTGAATTTTAATTATGAAAAATTGTTTAGTATAATTTTATGTTTATATATAGTATTTTAAATTGGTTTAAGTTCTTTTGAATTTTGTAATAAATTAATTTTTTAATTTTATAAAAAATGGTTTAAATTGTCTCCTGGACTTCGCAAAACAATGAGAACCAAAGTGATTTTTGTAAAATTTGGCTTAACCGGCACAAATTTGGAATACTTGGTGTGTTCCAGTACAATTATTCTTAAGGATCACTTCTACTTATTATTATATTATAAATCTGTTTAGTTTAACTAGTATGAATGGCTAATAAATCCGGTTTGTTGAAAGCTGGTCTAAAATAAGTCAGTGTAAGAATTAAGCTCGATTACTTTGTATCATGTGAATTTGGAATTAGCCTGTGGGGCACGTTTCAAGTTCTACTACAGGTTGTACATATCCAGATGCCCGAGTGGCATGACTTACTATCTGAAAGAGCCGGATATAATTCCTCATCTTCACATCCCTTCATGTTTTTAAGACTCCAAGGTCTTTGAACTCTATCCTTAAACCGATGGCCGAATCACCATAGATTGACTACTTTATAGCGAGTGTTAGAATTCACTGCCGCATAGTAAATTTCAATTAGAAAGTAGCGTAAAACAACAAATTGTGAAATCATTCTTTCATTCCAATTGCCAATTAGACTGAAAGAATGGGGATAGCGCACCGACTCTGAAGACTTCGAAGAATGTTTACAAGGATATTCGATTTCAAGTCTTGAGTAGAATGCTGAAGCTGCCATACAATTGTTATTTTCTAGCATTTCGGTCACATGAAAATCCTTAATTTTTCCACACAGAAGACTTGAATTTGACTTTGGGGTCATATCTTCAAAAATTTATTCGGGAACCTGCACTGGCCATATTCTTTATAATCCAACTGAGCTTTCCGCAGATGTGGCAGTCAATCTTAGGGATTGTTATAGTCTCACCACTTAGTAATTAACAGATTTGGAAGTGGCATCATCTGTTCACAAAAAATAACAAAATCTATATCTTTTTCTATATTCAAAATTCACCATTATTTCGAATGAGCATAAAATAAATTATGTTTTTAAATTTAGTTACATATTTATAATTCAAATTTATAAAATTATTTGAAGTTAGTTTATATCGAATTATTTTTAAGCATTTAAAATAGCAAATCAGTAGGTGAGATATATTGCTATAGCATTAATTTCTTGTTTTATGGTGCTTTTCAAATTTAGAATTTACTCAACAGATGGCGCCACTTTCCAATAAATTTCTCATTAAGTGTTGGTCTGTGATAAGGACAAGACTTATGTAAGCCGTGTTCTGCCATTCCCTGTTCACTATTAATTATTGATAACTTTCAGAAAGTTTTATTAGAGAATTATTTAGTAATTAATGCCAATTTTATTTAAATTAAAATATTTATTAATAAAACCTTTGTTTAAGAATGATGAAAATTGAAATACAAATGAATAAATTTTACTTTGTGTTTCAACTTTATCTATCGAAGAAATAATAACTAATGAGATATTAATATTACTATATTTTACAAAAAAATGAAAAGAATGTTTAATAATTTTTAGTAAGAAAATTTTTAATATATTTAGAAACGTTTTGATATTACTATATTTTACAAAAAAATGGATGAAAAGAATGTTTAATAATTTTTAGTAAGAAAATTTTTAATATATTTAGAAACGTTTTCTCTGCATTCAATCCTCGCTTACGTTTTTGTCTTATGGTATTATAGAACAATATACTGTAGCAATGCATAAGATGTTTTTGTTTTATTCCATTTTTCGCTTGATAGATATAAAGTAACCATAGTTGATGCTCATCACGGACACCGACATCCGTGAAAAGTGATTCTTCCAAACAATTATCAATAACCATTCTTATTACAAAAATAATTAAGCCAATAACCATAGATCCTGTTTTAGTCGATCAAGTGGAACCTTACCACTTTGTTAGTTAGCCGAATACAATAACAGGAATTAAGCAAATGAAGAATGGATGGTCCATTCTTCTATTAACCATTCAATTCAGTTTATATTTCTCTCAGTGTATGTTATTAAAAGTCTGCTACCAAAACACAGATAATCATAAGTGTTAAATTGGAGGGCAGCTCTTTGCTGCTACTCAGAAAATATAAGGTACCGACTTGTATTTTTGCCCTGACCATCGACAGATAAATTTTTAATCTTCGCTTTCTTGCAATTCTCAAGCATGTAACTTATCCATGTACTATATTGTGGTGGTTTTTTTTCCATTTCTCTCATTTCAAAAGATCAAAATAAGAGACTATTTCAGAAAGATTCTGGATCATTTTATGAGGCATCCTTCTTTCAATAAAAGGGTTTCCGTAAATCATTCACCTATGAACGGATCAATTGCCAATTGATTATGTCCTGAGATGTTCAAGATTTATTTCACTTATTTCCGTCATTAGACATTCTTCACTTTCAAGTATGTCTAATTAATTAACACTTCTGATATTTCTTTGAAAGGCTTTCGTCAGATGTCAACTCAGTGCATAGTGTAATGCATTATTATGCTGCATATCATCAGGGCAGAAATCTTTAATGATATACAGGAAATGAGTTAATTTCCCATGAGTTAAATAGGCAGCTCCAAATATATCCCTCTTATGATTCAGCGGAATAATTCAAGATAACCTACTTATTTAACAACCATTATATGTCTATTTCTATCCAGAGTACAGTAATTTTAATTTCCTGCCAGTTTACCATTGATCATCGCAATAAACTATGGAATTGATAAAGCTTGTTAAAAAGGAACCTAACCCGTAGTAGTTCGTAATTTGACAGGAGAATCGTTTGGTGATGAACGTATGGCGTGGATCCATCGCAGGGTAACAATTCGATTGTAGGTTAGGTTAGGTAGGCTAAGGTGTCATATCGCACGAGACGTATTCTGTATCTGGCGGCGGCCAGAGGCTGGCTAAAACCCATGATGGGGCAACCGGATGGTTGAAAGATGGGGTTCAACAGGCCGGGTCTAGACCCTTCCTGAAAAACTGAGTATGGGACCCGGATTTGAACCCGGATCCTCCAAGGTGATAAGCCACAGTTTTATCACGCGGCTCGACTGTATGACTAATTTTACTTTTAACAATTAATACCGTCGTTGATGGACTAAAGAAAGGGTCTTAATCAAGTCACATTGGTCAAAGAATTCTAATACCTATTCCATTAATCTTACTAATTTTTTGGTTATAATGTTTAATGTAATTAACAAATTTAAATTTTAATAAATTAATATTTTTTAAATAAAATTTTTCCATTGGAAATAGACTTGTTTTATGTTCTTTTCACATGGTGGGAAAATATCTCTGTATTTTTTTATGTAATTAGATATTCGTTATATAAAGTTTCTAAACAAAGCATATTGGATAATAAGATTATAAGAATACATCTCTTTCGAATAAAGAATTATAATAATTATAATTATAATGTTATTCCTAATTGAAAAATAAATCAAAAACTCGATCATTCTGCAATATACGCATTTCTAGAAACATGGGAATTGTGATTCTACCGATCTGAACTAAAATATCCTAAATTAAAATATTTTAAGTTATGCAAAACGAAGGGTTAATTAACAACAGCAAGAAAAATAATTTTACATTGCTATTCTAAGATTTTCTTTTCTTTGCTATTTTGCACCGCTTTCCAATTGGAGATTATTAAATAGTAAAAGTTATGACCAGTATAGTTTAGTAACCTACCGTTGGAAGTACTATTTTATGCCGCTTCTATTGAATCATCCATATCTTTGCTGTTGGCCATCAGGTAAATGATGGTATTCAACGAGCCGATCCAGGACTCCTCCTGAAAAACATTTCGTGTTGTAGGACGCGGGAATGAAACCGTTTCTAAGTACAGTGTTATTTTTGTCAACAGATGACGCCACTTTCTATTCTGTAAGAATATTAAATTGCGACTGAATCAAGCCTTTCCATAGGTTGCCCACCCTTACGGTGGGGTCAGCCGGATTGTGAAGGACGGAAATCGACGGTAGGGCTCAGATCCAAGATAAACAATTTCAAGGGTTGGGATCCGAGACTAACTCGAGTCATTCAAGGCGGAAAGACGAAGCATTTCCATGTGTCCAATCCGGCCTAATATTATTGTTATTTGATGTCCGGATTTCGGTGCGTGGAAACATTTCTGCACGCTACCCAAATGATCCGGGTTAGAATCCGGATATTGTTCTTGAAAAAATTTATTTTCAAATTAGGGCTCAAGCCGTCAGTCTCCTGTTCTCTACAGTCTGGCAAAGCCGGTTTTTGCTTCTTCACTTGATAATCAATAAAGATTGAAAAACAGTGTTTTTTGCATATTTTACGGCCCCTTTCCAATCAGGGAGATTACTAAGAGGGCGAGACCAGTTCCAACCACGGGCTGCACCCACACCCGTGGATGGGGGCCGGATGGTGAAGGACGGGGATCACTGAGTGAGGCCCAGTACCCTGAAAATATCTGGGACCAGACCCGGGACGCGAACCCGGGTCCTCCTGCGTGGCACGCCGACAGCATTACCACTCGGCCATCCAGCCCGCGAACCCGGGTCCTCCTGCGTGGCACGCCGACAGCATTATCACTCGGCCATCCAGCCACTGAAAAACACTGTTATATATTGAAAAAAGTATTGATATTTTATTTATACAGTGGTACCTCGGTATACGTCTGCTTCCGAATAAGTCCAACTTAGTATACGTCCTGTTTGGATGCGAAAAATTTTGCTTGGTATACGACTTTTGTTTGGAGTACGACCAACTGGCGTGCTAGAACTTGTATGAGTCTGTTGTGTGTTCTCTTAAAAAACATATTCTTTATATAAAAATTATAACAAGTAGTAATAGAATTGTCTGTAATGATCAGACAACGTCGTATTTCCGAAACATCCTGAGGAGAAGGAAGAAGCTAAGTTCTTTAAACAGATTTTTACTAAAAGTCAAACCTGGTGAGCCTCAACAAGGTCCAATAGAGAAAAAAGACAGAAAATAGAAAATCTGAAATTTTGGTGTTTTTTACACCAGAATTTCAGATTCCTAAAGTTTTATTGGAAGCAGATTTTCCTTCCAAACAAAAACATCTCCTCCTCCTACCTTCTCAACATCATCGTAGTGGGCACTCCATTCTTCTCAGCATTTATTTTATCTATTGTAATTGCTTTTGTATTTATGTATTTTAGTATAAGCATGTGTTTAAATTATTTTAGTACAATTCCATCAATGTATAATGTCCAATAACAATAGAATTTTTTCATGGGAACGGATTAATCATTTTCCTTTTATTTCTTATGAGAAAAATTCGTTTGGTATACATCCTGTTTGGTACAAGTCCAAGGATCTGGAACGGATTAAGGACGTATACTGAGATACCACTATATTTTAAAAATATAATGTACCGGTACTTGTGAAAATATTGACTATTGAAAAAACTGATTATTTGTTTATTATATATCAATTTCTACTTACATTTATAAAAGACATTCTTAGAAAATATTTTTATTTATATTTTCTTAATAATACCTGAAAATTCTTCACTTTTTATGAAATCATATTCAATCCAAAAACGTTATTATTATTTATTCACAGAATATTTTGCTAAATAGATAAATCGATGTTTGGCTAAATTATTTTTCTTTTCACATAGATTCTGTTTAGAATAACGATACTGAACGATTATAATTACTTAGAAAACAAACATTGAAGCTATTACTCAGAGTATTTTGTGAATTTATTCGTTTTTAAGAGATGTCATAACTTCATAGAGTAACTTGTGAGATTTCATAACTACACGAAAAGTTTTTTCATTTATAATAATAAACATTTATATTATGTTCTTAACTTTATTTTCAAATTAATGCTAAGCTAGTATATAATATGTGAATAATATCTGAATGAAAAGGGACCAAACTCTCATATACAATAATTATAAAGGATATAATAAACACAAATAAATAAATTCGTTAATATTTGCAGACTGAAAAGTAATAAATAAATTAACAATACATCCGATAGATTTACTACAATATCTATAATCACTCTACATTAAATATGTGAACAAGGGCGGACAGATGGCCGAGTTGTAATACGTTGGCGTGCCACGCAGGAGGACCCGGGTTCGCATTCCGGGTCTGGTCCCGGATTTTTTTCGGGGTACTGGGCCCGCGCAGATGCCGAGTTGTAACACGTTGGCCTGCCACGCAGGAGGACGGGTTCGCATTCCGGGTCTGGTCCCGGATTTTTTCGTGGTACTGGGCCCGGCCCAGTTATCCTCGTTCTTCACCATCCAGAACCCCCTCCACGGATGTGGGTGGAGCCCGTGATTGGAACCAGCCCAGCCCCCTTAGTAATCTCCCTGATTGGAAAGGGGGCGTAAAATATGCAAAAAATAAACTGGGCCCGGCCCAGCCCAGTTATCCTCGTTCTTCACCATCCAGAACCCCCTCTAGGGATGTGGGTGGAGGCCGTGATTGGAACCAGCCCAGCCCCCTTAGTAATCTCCCTAATTGGAAAGGGGGCGTAAAATATGCAAAACCTTAGTAATCTCCCTGATTGGAAAGGGGGCGTAAAATATGCAAAAAGAACCTCATAATCCAAGATACCTTGTATTCCGTAAAAATGAAAATAAAAGTAAAAAAATATGTGAAAAAATGAATCTAAATCATAAATTTAAGTCAATAATAATTTTTTTTCATACGGTATCATTTAATCAGATTTAACATAATTCACATCGTTTTACTACTTATTTTGAAATAAGTTTCTTATCTACATTTAATTGGATAATTTAAAACGAAACGGAATGTTGATAATAAATTTATATTTATCAGAATGTTATTAAACATGAAGCTTAAAAAATATCATGAAAATATAAATTAAATATGTATCTTTTTTAAATCAATAATAAGTTTATTGTAAATTTATGATTAAACAAATTAATTAAAATAAGCATTTAAAAAATTAACATTAAATTATTTGATTTAATTGGAAATAGCTTTTTTTAATTTAAATCGTAAATTCAATTGTATTTTATCAATTATCTCATCTATCAATAATTTGTATTTGATCAAATAAGTCAGGTATTTCTAAAAATATCTCTAAGATTCCTATGATATTTTTTATATTTGAAATTAGCTACATTTAATATAAATTCTAGTTTAATGTAATTTTATTATTAAATTAGAACACCAATCTTAGTAATTATATTTATGATCTTAATCAATGCTTAATGAAAGTTTTTTGAGTTACACTTGTTTAAAAATTTATAGCTATCAATATTGAAATAAAAATTAATTATATATTAATCAATTTTTCGAATTGTTTGTATAATTATTCTAATTTTATCATATTAGATTTATTTTTTAATTAAAATTATGAAACATAGTATCAATAAAATAATAATACTATAATTAAAGTTTTTTTCTGATGGAATGCTTGATTTTCAAATTTCAATTCCCTTTAAAAAATCAAACTTAAAAATGTCTCTAGTTAGCTCCTACAAATAATTGTAACAAAAATGAACTCATTACTTGATAATCTTTTATTCGATTGAATATTTTATAATGTAATAAATGTGCTAAAAAATGTATTGAATTGGTATATTTTCTATTAATTTTTTTTCTTATTCTTTCCATTCTAGAAAGTAATAAAATAAAACAGTATATGACTATAAAAAATTCTTGAACAGAAAATTAGAAAATAAATATACAATACTGCATTTTAGTTTCTATTCTGTTCTACTTATTTAGATTATTATACATTTGTTTTTGAAGTTCTCTAACATCGATAAATATTATTAGAGAAAAATTTATTTGAAGTACAGTATTGTAAATGTATAGATATAGAAACATTTGAGAAAAGAACAACAGAGTAAAATGGTCGAATAAATATAAATAATGGAAATTTGGATAAACATTACAATTTCAAAACCAAGCATTGTCATTATATTAATAAATACACATAAAAATTATATCAATATGTAGATTATATTTAATATTTAATCGAAACAGATGTTAATGTGTATATTTATAACATTTTTCTGTTAATTTTATTTCACCATATCACAATTCATTTTCATCTATTGGTCAGAAGTGTCAAATAAGACAATCTTCATTGTTTCCAAAATTTTCTTGTATAATTTTTTTTATTCGTTGCATTTTTCTTTTTATAATTTCAATCAAAGATATACAGTATTATTATTTAATGTCTTTAAGATTAAAAATATTCAAATAATTGTTTCAACAAATTAACAGTGATCATATTATATAATTTTTTTTATTCTTTGCATTTTTCTTTTCATAATTTCAATCAAAGATATACAGTATTATTATTTTATGTCTTTAAGATTAAAAATATTCAAATAATTGTTTCAACAAATTAACAGTGATCATATTTGATATCTTGAAATTATAAAAAGATCAAACTCTCATTAAGATCAATTTTCATTTTCATTTTTTACACGAATCATATCGATCTTCTGATCGCTGCTCTTTCTCACTCGTTTTTATAATAAACGAGTGAGAATTTTAAATTTGAAGTTTTACTTCCACAAAAGTATTCCTCAGGGATTTGACATCAGTGTAGTCATTTCTCTGCATATATAAATCCAATATTTTTCTTAAATTATAAAATTTTATATTTGAACAGTACAGTATTGTAGTAACAGTACAGTATAGTCCACAAAAGTATTCCCCAGGGATTTGACATCAGTGTAGTCATTTCTCTGCATATATAAATCCAATATTTTTCTTAATTATCTTAAAAAAACGGTTATATGATATAGTTTAATTAAAAATCTGTAAATTAGATTTCAGTCCCTTGAAGGTTTACAGATATCTAAATTTATTTCTATTTATCATGAAAATTTAACTTTTGCCTCTCTTATAAGAATTTAACCAGTTATTCTCAAATGCAGCAACCAAACGATTTTTATTCGGCGATAAAAAATATTTGTATATTTAAATGGAGACAGAGTTTAAGGAAATGGGTGGACTGAGTTTAAGAAAATTTCCATGAACTATAATAAATAATGAATTTTTATCATATTAAAGTAGATTTAGTTAGTTCAATTATGTCACTGAATTTTATAATAAAATTTTAGTATTACTTAGTATTAGTTTACCATGGACCGGTCAACATTCAAGAGTGGTCAACTGGAAGATTGAAAAATGATTTTAGAGGTGCGAAACCATCCAGAAAAAATTTTAAGGTGTGGGATTAGGAATTAAACCCAGTATTTAGTGACAAGCAAACACTTTAACATTCCGATAGTTAACTACTTTATCACTCCAAAAAAAAGATCAGTGCAGCCACCAGAAACATCTTTTCGCCGCATTTGCACTCATCTAAATTTTTCTTGAGAATACCTGATTTAAACAATGTTTAAATGAGTTTTGTCATATGTAAACTTACCAGCTTACATATGAAAGAAGGCTAATATTGGCTATCAATGAAAAACTTCATATCTGACATCATCAGATTGTAAATAATTTTAATTCTCTGTTTATTCAATTTCTTTTAATTTCGAAATAATAGATAAATTTTAAATTTTTATAATGATTTCATTAAATTCAAAATTCAGTTTTATTGATGCAGAGCAAATACATAGATTATTCATAACGTAACTTTGCAAATAAATTCGAATATCTACTAAGTGTTATATATATATTTTTTTATAGAAATATCACTTATTATAGAGTCCTACAATAGAGAAATGTATTTCCATCCTATAACAAACCAAACAGTTGCATTCTACTCAGTTTTAGATTAATAATCCGATTACAGTTAAAATCAGATTTGTCCAGAAGATTTCTATAAAGAATTACAATACTAAATTTCGTGAAAATTTGTTTAAGTAGAATATATTTGAATTCTTTTTTGCGGAAGGAAGATCAAAAATATACAAACATAATGACATCAATATATCCAAAAATATATGCAATATATAGCAATGGAAGTGAATTCGTAATAACAGAGAATTGTTACTACTGTCGTGTCATATATCTTTTGGAATGTGTGGTATAATAATGATTCTCAACATATATTATGCAAGAGTTGTTCTTTTGAAATGTCCAGAATTCTATCCGCAAAACCATTATAATAATATATTTTGATTAAAATTGAATTAATTCAATAGATAATTACAAAGAATCCAATTCCGTGAAAATTTTTTTCGTCAAAAGTCGAGCCGATACATGATAATACATAAATGTACATAATGCCAATAGATGTTTTTCGAAAATTTTGCAAACGCAGTTAAACATATAAAAAATTATTAATAATTTATTGGAAAAATAAAAAATTGCGCTTAAGCATTACAAATATAACATAATTTTAAAATATTTTCAAATAATAAATGCAATTCTTGGATTCAAAAGTTTTATCAGATGACTTCCGGCAAGATCTTCATTTGAGAAAAATCGATATGAAGATTACAGAGTTAGAAAATTTGTCTACTAAAAGAAAGCAATAATAATATTAGTAATGAAACCTATTAGACAATTTAAAGAATTAAAAAAGTTTAAATTGTTTATTTCATTAACTTTTATGCATAATACGATAAAAACATAACGATTTATCAATATTTGTTAGTATAGCTTTTATTTTTATCAAATACAATTATATTTCCATTAAATTTTACATACAGTGCATATTTTATCTAGATATTACAGTATTGAAATTTCTATAGAATCCCCTTCGATTAAAATTATGGAGAACATTTTATAATGATAATTTCTATTAAAAACTTAAAATAATAATACAGTATTAAAATGATGGTATCGAATTTGTTTTCAAGAACTGCCTTATTGATGAACCCAGGTAAATTTGATTGTTATAATATATTAGATTCTAGAGTTAAGTGCTGTGTAAAATCGATTAGACATCATTTTAACATCTGTTCCAGACAGCAACAACTTCATAATTTGTAGATAAGTTTATCTTTGTGTTAATTAAGAAATTCCAACTCAACTTTTATGTAAATTCTTATATAAAACAAATTTCATATTTTAAATTAACAGCTATAAATTTAATATTTTTGATTAATTTTCTACATTTTGTTTACGGTACTTTTCTCAAGAAACTAATATATATGATAGAATGTGACATAGATAACGCGAAATTAGTAAATAAAATTTCGTTTAGCCTATTAAAGAAAATTAATTTAAAGTTTATTATACCAATCAGATATTATTAATCTTATGTAAGACTTGCAATAGTGCAAAATCTGATTTAAATATTGGTCCCATCTATTGATATTGAATAATTATATGAAAAAATTTAGAAAAATTGAAGAATTTAATATTTGTTTATGAAATAAAACTTATTTTAAATCTGTTGAATTTTTGTGGAAATTATCAAATATAATGAACATTAGAATTTATTAATTATAAATAGGAATATCAAATACTATAATTTAAAACAAATTTATTGAATTAATAAAATTTTGAAATCAATAATTTGCTATCTTTGATAAGCACTGTAAATAAATCAAGTGTATTCATCATTATATTATTAAAATTGATTATTTTCTAAACATAATAAAAAATTGTTCTATTGAATAAAATCTTTTAATTATGTAATATGATGAAAAGCAAATATCGATTATAAATCAATTATCGAAAAATAAATCTATATTTTGAATATATGATAAATCTTCACTTGTTCATAAAATGTCACTGTTTCTAAATGAACAATATAGGCCGATATAAGCCCTAATCATTTTTCTCTAAACTGAAGGTTCATACTTACACATTTTTTTATTTATTACTTACACATTTATTTTGAAGTAAAAATTAGCGCAAATTAAAGAATTATTAGATATGTTTGTTAAAAATTTTATTATTTGCATATTATAATTAGATTTTATTTGTCAAAATATTTTTTGATGTATTATAATAATAAGTTTCGCTTCGAAGTTCATCAAAGATCTTTCTCTTGATTTATAAACTTTATTTTCTACAGCCTCAAAGAAGTCAGATGGAACGGATTCTGGATTTCGATCGAATTTTCTCGTACAATACTCATATTGTCTCTGAACGTGATGTTGATGGTCTCTTAGATCGCTTTAAGTCTTTTACAGAACTCATCATTAATTTCATGTGGCAGCTTTTAATGGTTTTCGGGTCAAAGAGTGCATTGCTACTGTGTGTAAGTTTCCGTTATTTTTATAATTGAACAACTGATTGATATTTCGAATCATGATGTAATTTTTTCGTTCTTTTGTGTTTAGTTTTCTAACCATTATTCGCTGATATTTGCCTAAAACAAAATAAACTAAATTATACACATTAGTAAAAGAATAATTAAAATGCATTTTTGTAAGTTAGGAGTAATAGAATATAAATAAGAATCACTTATTAAATATTCTATATAATGATATTTACAATATTGTATTATTATGTTTTATGCAATTTGTTGCTCATAATTTAATTTAAGATTATAAAATTGAATCTATTGCTGCATTTTTGAGGAGAAGATTATTATTGTATTTTTATATTAGAAGTTAATCATGATGTAGAGATATATAAGAAAGTTCATCTAACTATTGATGATTGTAAAATATAAAGCAATAAATAATTTTCCTAATGTTTACATAGCTTTGATAGTTTTATTCGTATCGCCATTGATCACTCTGAAAGAAATTTCTTGAGAATAATGAAATCACTATCTATTGATATTGAAGAACAACAATGAATATGTTAAATTTTATATAGTGATATAATAAAATGGTTGAAAACAGATAAATTGAATAAGTAAATACAGTAAGATCCCACTTAACGCTGATCCGTTTAACGCTGTTTCACTATAACGCGAATTTCCGAATTTTATATTTTCTATTGATTCACTTTGCCGAGGATTTTCAAACCGTAATACTCATATAAATCGGAAATCGCACGAATTTGTTGCTTTGATATTCCTATGGCCTCTCGCAGAGCGTTTGATTTCAGTGCAGTGCAATACACACGAAAGTTTGCCGCGGTCACAATACTTATTTATGATCGGTCATCAACGTTATTTTACAGTAATAAAAATAACAATTATACAGTCATCAATGTTATTTTACAGTAATAAAAATAACAATTATCTCATTTTAGTTGTTTTACCTGAATGCTGCCACTTCGAACTATAGTTTGTTGAAGTTAGAACGTTTTCCTTTCATCGATATTTTTGTCAAACAAGTTTAGCCACTATTACGAAAATTATAGATCAGTTTATACAAAATGATCTAAGTTTTAATAAAAGTTCAAAGGCAAGACGAAGTGTCGCGATGTCTCGCTATCGATAATTACTTGCCGAACGAAAGATGAAAAGGCAAACGACGTTAGATGACTTCTTAGCAAAAAACAAAAAGTGTCAAATGAGGAAGAACCTTCCTCATCCAAACAAATTATTTACATAAATGTTTAATTGTAAATTTAAATAACGGGTTATTATTTTGTTAACTTTAAATACGAATCAATCAAAAAGAAAGTATTATGTAAATGGCCGACGTATACAAAAGCGGTGGCGTCCATGAACACCTATTCCATTATTTATGTGTTAATATGATCTCGTTTAACGCTGTTTCATTTAACGGTACATTCAATACAGTAAGACCCCCGCGATAAATGAGGTCTTACTGTATTGATCACAGTATATATATTTTTATTTTTTTAATAAAAACATAAAAATTACGAGAATAAATAAATTACATGACTAAAAATGTTTTAAAGAATTACTATCAGTTTTATTTCTTCATTAATATTTTAATATATAAAATAATCTATCAGTAATTCTTTACTGATAGATTATTTCTTTCTAAACCCTTAGAATACCCACTATAGTTTTCAGCTATGAATAATCGAAAATAGTACAAAAATGATATAAGAGAGTTATAAAAATTATAGGCTAATGCAGATTTAATTTGTAGATTTGAAACTTATATAATCCATATTTAAAGATTACCGAGCTACCATTAACGTTAGATCTATTCTCACCGAAAATTTGCAACTACTCAACAATAAAAGTACCAGAAAATTTTGATATTATCGCTAGTTAATGCTTTCAGCTATAAAATAATTATAATCATCTATCAGGAAATCATTTAAAATCATAAATTAAATACAGTATATAATATCACAAAATTGTTAAAGATTAGTTGGTAAACATCAAAGTTGAGTAATTTATAATTCAAAACAAAAAAATAAAATGCAATAAAAATTTTCAAAAATTTAAATTGGGAATTTGTTCATTTGTTCTAATGGTCACTCTTGACCAGTGGCGGCTCGTGGATGATTTTTGTGGGAGGGCTGAGAAAAATTATAATAAAATAAAAGACAGAATTCGCAAATGGCACTGTAACGAAATAATGGATGTCATTTTAAGATTCCCTACACGAGTTCGGAAGTGTTTTTGTCGTTATATACAGTATTATAGTATTATATTAGATTAAATCACATGATTATATTTCCGCTCATTTATATGAGCGGGTAAATTTCTAGTATTAAAAAGTTAGGGACAAAATAATAAAATAATGTTCATTATTTATGAGGATTGTTGCCTGGAGCTTTACAGAGACACAAGATTGAAATTTTAAATCGTAAAAAAATATTGCATAAACAATTTTTTTTGTATGTTTATTTGCTTAGAATCTAGAGATCTTTGCTTACTCGGGGCCCGTCAGATATGAGTAAACAGCATGGATGTATAATATATATATCCATGACAAATAGACATACTTCTAAGCAGTGGCGGCTCGTGGATGATTTTTGTGGGAGGGCTATGAAAAATTATAATAAAATACATAATGCGTATAATAAAATACGTAGTGCGGACTGCAATCGTAATTACAATTTGATGATTAATATTTGTTTTTTCTTAATTCTTGTATTTACTTGCCCAATTTATTTATTATTAATATCTACTTATACTATAAACAACCAAGGTATTCCGTAAAAATTTCAGAATTTGTAAAGTGTTCCGTCGTAGAAAAAGTTTGGGAAATGCTGCTATAACCTAATGTAAAATATTAATTACTTTAAAAAAATAATTTTTTCCAGTCATTTTTTGGCGCCACTATAATTTAGCGCCTTTGTGCAGTGCACAACCTGCACACCCACTTCCGCCGGCCCTGCTCACAGCCTTGCATTGTTTAGGCAAAAACTGTTATAGATCCAGACTCCACCCATTACAGCATATTGAGATATCTCGCTCAATTTTCTAACTTATTTTTTATCATCCGAATCTGAACATAGCACGTATTCTCATCATCTTGGATTAGACCTATCGATATCCCTTTCTCTAAGTCAGGGAAAGATCAAAAAAATTCTTCATATTATCGACTCATTGTTTGATCAGTTGTCTTTACAAAGTTCTTGAGTGTATGGTGAATTGCAGTGGCGGCTCGTGGATGATTTTTGTGGGAGGGCTGAGAAAAATTATAATAAAATACGTAGTGCGTATAATAAAATACGTAGTGCGGACTGCAATTCTTGCAGCCCACGATATACATATCACAAAAACGTACATCACGGGTTACCCCCACCTGCTCAATACACTGACTATGCGGTGTGACTCGGTCTGCACTGACTGCAGCCCTGATGAGTACGCAATCGCACTGACTCATACAATACACACATACAGAGCGGCTATCGAGGTACCTAGTACCTACAATTCAAAAATAAATATACTACGAACGGAAAAAATATGTTTTTGTAAAATAATTGTATAGTAATGTAATACCTATAATAATTTAAAAATGTTTCCATTTTGGTGGGAGGGTTGCAGCCCTGCAGCCCTTATGGGCGAGCCACCACTGCTCTTGACATTATTAAATGTAAAGCTTTGAACTACTGAATAGATATTGATAATTTTATAATTTCGAAAAGTTCATGATTTAATTTTTATTCAGCCAATACTTTTAATGATCGAAGAATAATATATGAATTCATTAAAAACTATAATAATTTATTTTTGATAAACAAATAAACACATACGTTGAAAAAGGCATAAAATGATAGTATTTTTATACGAATGTACTGTACATTATTTTCTAGATGATTTCAAGAATATTTACATTAAAATATATGATTTCGAATAAATTTTGACGAAACTTTCAATGTTTGAAGTTAATTAAGTTTAATTATTCAAATTTTTATTAATTCTTTAGTGTGAATATTTTATGGGTTTAAATTAAAAGTTTTTATGCAACCTATTCAATTTGCATGTTAGTTAAGACCACAATTTCCATACAAGCATTTAATTATTTGTCTTTTCATAGACAGTTAATTATAAGCGACTTTTACTAATCACTTTTGGAATCTCTCATTGCTTGAACTAACAAGTAAGATTGAAATCTTACTTGTTAGTTCAAGCAATTAATAAAAACTTTTAGTTTTCAGATAATTTCATTTATATTTCAACTTCTGTTTCTAATTACCACTTTTCCAAACATAAATATTCTGAAGATATTCAAAAGTTGTTTATTTATAATAGCATGTTAATACAATTTATATAGTATAATAGAATTATCAAATAATAATATAAAAAATCTGTATCTGGTACTTAACATTATTCTTTATATAAAAAATGCTTTTTAATAAATTAATTACGAAAATCACTTTTAAAACTATGTTCTTTAAACAGAAGATAAAAGAATTAGTCAATTTATTTTAAAATATTCTTTATAGTATTGAAATTTATTAAATAAAATTTTAGATTTTAATAATCGAGAAATTATACTTTTCATTGCATAGAACCAATGGAAATATAAAAAGTGATAACAAGTAGTTTTGGAAAAATCTAATCGTGTACTTTCTGAATATGTCCTTTATTTTAGAATTATAAAAGATAAAGTATTAAAATAAGTGTCATCAAAATAATTTCCAATAGAATAATCAGTATGTTGAATGTCGTAAAAGTTTACGAAATAATTCCATAGTTACTTCAGGAAAATCTTGGAAGATTAAATGCCTGCTATTTTTAAACAGGTGAAACTATATAGTTAATTAAGATTATTTAAAATTTGAATTTAATTTGACTGCTTTGCTAAATTTTATAAACGTTAATCAAATACTTCAAAAGTTATTAGGAAGAAATCTTTAAAGATTGAATATTCACCATTTTTTAAAAAGTTAAAAATAAATGATTATTTGATATGTCAGCGAGATCGTCTTCAATATTTTCAATAATTTGCTAAATTTCCTAAAAACCTAATAAACAATTCAGGAAATATGAAGAGAATACCTCAAAAGTTTAAACACTTCCGCTATTTTTAAATTGTTGAAGGGAGATGGTTAAATGTTATGGCTTTGAGGTTATCTTTAAATACAAAATATTGTTAACATATTTCATGTATACTTAGCAGTTCAAAATCTTACAGTGGAAATACAGAAAAACACATCGATGGACAGACATATTAATGGTCTCATTTACTATTGGAAAGTAGGCTAAAGCAAGTTATTCAGTTCTATATACTTTATTTCAAAAATGAATTTTTTTAATATTTTTTGTTTTAGATCTATGAATAATTAAATTATCAGTTGGATTCATATTTTAGCAATCAAATTATCAAAATGTTTATGTTTACAAAAATCACTTTTAACGAATCACTTCATGTAAACAGTGAAAGTGATAACTGCTGAAATGACAAAGTCATAATATCTGAAAACAAGACAGCACCTTAATCTACTTCTTGGTGAGATTCCATTTATCTTTTCTTTAATAGCTTTTGTATCACGCAGTTGTCATTAGTTTTCTTCTTGTTCTGGATACTGTCGATTTCTTTCATACAGAAATGAATAATGTCAAACTGATGATGTCTGAGAATGAAGGGTTGTCCAGGAAAGTTGCTGTTTCTTTTTTTTTTTTTTTCTAAAATTCAATGCATTTGTTAGGCGAACAGTAAGTTTTTATTATATAAAATTTCAAACCTTAAATTTGAGAAAAATGTTGCCAATTATTCTCTAAAAATAATGATCGTTTTGGTGATATGAGAGAACCAGTTTTTAAGATTTATGAAGAAAGTTATTTGAACAGATCAAACATTATAATCATCATATTATGAAAAACTCAGATTTATGATTTTGAACAAAATTATCTCATAATAAAATATTTATTTCTCCTTTATATTATTTCGGTTGTCATTTTTTATCTGTAGCTGTTAAAAAGAACATTAGAATAGTTGTTTTTGTGTTTTTTGAAATACTGTATAATAAAAGATTTAAATACTGTATATTATTTACATTTTAATTTTATGGGAAATAATGCTAATTATGTGTTAAATTTTATTAACATTGGAAAAAATTAAAGAATTATACAGTATAATTATGTAATTTTTAAACATACAGTATAGTACAGCAAGTAAATGATTAATTTAAATTATTGAATTCATAATCACAAATTAAAATTAAAAGTGATACTAATTTTTTTAAAGTAACAATAATCTAACAGTAACTGCCTACTAAATAGTAGGAAGTTACTTTTAAAATTTTATAATTTATTAATCTAATTTGTGTTATTATTACAATCAAAAATACAATTAGGATTGAATATTGTTGAAATATCATTTGGATAAAACAGTAAAACACTATTCCCTCTTGTTCTAAATAAAAAGTAATTAATTTAAATTTTAAATACTACATCTATAATTAATAGCTATTTAGTTAATTAATTATATAATTTAATATCGATTTTATAACAGCACTAGCAAATTTTAGCTTCAACTTTTTGTCTGAAGCATCAAGTATGGAATATGTGATTTTTGTTTCTCAAACATTTCCGAGATACTGAACCTGACTCTCCTCCATTTTTACTACAGATTTTACCACGGATTTCAGAAACTGATAAATGGGTATTTCACTAATAATAAAAAAATAAAGGTATATGAAGATGAACAATTTATAATTATTGTCAGAGAGAAATTTCTTAAAAATTTAAATTTAAATCAGAAATTATAATATTTAATATTCATAAATCTATTAATGATTACATTAGCTGCGTATCAAATGCTATGTGAATATATTTTTTACATAGAATTTGATACGCAGCTAATATAATCTGATATAGTAGATTTATAAATTTAACATGTTAGAAAGTAACAAAAATATTTATAAAAAGTACACAGAAAATTTATCTTATCGAAATCAAAATCAAATACTATATTTATAGTACATACAAATAAATTTTATTTTTATATATAAATATAAAATTTAAGTTTTTATACTTATCTGAGCTTAATAATTTAACGAATTTATAATTAGTCTTATGTACAACGCAAATCTAAATGATAATTTTCATTAAAAAACCATTGAAATATGGAAGATAGAGATCTACCAGTAGGCCTACTATTTTTAACAAACAGAAAATTGCTAGAAGCATTCATAGTATGTATATTACACCTACTTCATACTTGGAGCAGAAATTGAACAATGTAGTATGCTACTATTAAAGAAAAGTTTTTATTATGATATAAAAAATAAAAGGTGTAACGATGCGCATCACTCTTCCACTAGCCTCCATACTGATGATGTAAAGCCTAGTGAAGTAACTTAGCACTGTAGATTCGATAAATTAAGTAATTTAATAAATTAATAAAATTCTAAAATATTCTATAAATTCTAAAAAATCTAAATATTCTAATAAATTAATAAAATTATTTAAATTATAAAATTCTAGATTAAAATATTTTAATTTTAATGTAACCGTCTATTTGTAAAATTTTCGATATGCCATATTGTGTTGTATTTGGTTCTTAAGAAGTCGTCAGGAATACGATTTTATCAATTTCCTAAAGATGGCGAATATCAAGATAAATGGATTTCGTTTGTATTTAAATATTACAGATATAGAAATACGTATTTACAAATGTTTTGGGAATGATATCGAACTAATGTGAGCCACAGTGTTACCAAAGGAAAAACGATTCCCCGAACGACGCAAATATGGAATTTTACAACTCAAAGTGAAATATTTTTTTAATTATTTTACGACGTAACTTAAAAACAAAGAATAAAACGCAAACTGAAATGACACAAACTAAAATTTCAGTCATTTCGTTTGGGTGTATATATGGTGTATATCACTTTATTTAACTAAATATTTATATATTAATATAAACTTATTTATAGTTCACAAATGTATAATGTATTAAAATTTATTTTTTCATATTTTATAAATACGTATTTAATAATTTGTAGATTAAATAAATTAATACTTTTTAAATGTTATTTTGAAATTTTTAATAATCATTTCATTTATTCTTAAGATTATGTTTTGTAATAATTTAGAGTTTTATAAGTAATTTGTATAATTTTTCGAGTTTGGAAAATTATATGTGGAAATATGTGTTATAATAATACTGTATACATATACAGTATTATTATAACACATATTTTCCACATATAATTTTCCAAACTCGAAAAATTGAAGTCGGGCCGACTGTGTAGGAGGCGCCCATCGCCCGGCTAACAGAAACCTATTAGAAAATTTTATGCCCGACCGCCCGGATAAAGGGAAGCAGAGAGTAATAGTCGAGCCATATCGGCCCGGTTGAAGAGAAGTCGGGCCGATGGGTAAGAGGCCTCGACCGCCACGGCTAAATTCAATGAGAGATATATCAGCAATGAAGTTATGATTAATGAAACATAAATCCAAAAAATTATCTGCTCGTGTTGGTTTTAAAACAACCTGTTTTAGATTAAAAAAATACGCAATATGTTCAAGAAACATAAGTTCAAATTTGTTAATTGTCAAATAATTTGGGAAACCATTTTTCCAAGAAACATTACGCATATTTAGATCACCAATCAAAATTAACATATGATTAGGATATTGAGTAAAATAATTAATCAGATCTTTTTTTAATTTAATTTTCAAACTTATTTGTCTGTATGATCACCGGCGAAAAGTAAATCAAACAGAAGCAAAGTTTTAAATTTCTTGATTTTAAATTTTTTATTCCTTATTTAATTTTATTCGTTTATTATGTCGATTTTTGTTTAATTTAACAAATATTTGAAATATTGAATTCATATCTTTTGCCTTCTTTTTTATTCCTTATTTAATTTTATTCGTTTATTATGTCGATTTTTGTTTAATTTAACACTTTTTTTTTTATATATTTTTTTCTTTTATTTATCTCATTAATAATTGATTTTTCGAATTTTGTATGTATATTGAAAATTTCTTAGTATACCCGACTGCCGATTATTTGTATAAATTGAAATTATCGGTAACTTTCCCTCCGAATAATTTGATCCATAAATACGATGTAATTCTAACAAAAAAAAAAAATTATTTTAAATTTTCGAATTTTGTACGTATATTGAAAATTTTTTAATATACCCGACTGCCAATTATTTGTATAAATTGAAATTATCGGTAACTTTCGCTCCGAATAATTTTATCGATAAATACGATGTAATTCTAACAAAAAAAAAAATTATTAAAAAAATTATGTGTTGATATCGTATGTATATAAACGTTCCTAATTATTGGTTAAGGAAATTAATGTGTATTCATATCGTATGTTTATAAATATTCCTAATTATTGGTTAAGGAAATTAATGTTTGTGAAAAGATACAGGCTTTATGATATTAGATCTTGTTTTTTAGAAGCTTTTAAACGTTTTAATGATTATTATTATTTAAATTTTGTTGTATTGTAAGTTTTTTCCTTTATATTTTGTAGGATACGTTTGGAGAAAATTTTCCTATTCTGGTGTATGTTAAATAAATAAATAAATTGGACCCTGCATTCTTTGAACCACTAGTCGACTGACCACTTTCTAAAAATTCGAACTATCAGCCATCCCTTTACAAATGCTAATCTAATTATTTCCCCGTCAGAGTCCAAATTTAAGAATGTTCCAATCTTATCATTTTTAAATTGCTAATCCACTATTTATATTTAACTATGGTAACATATTAAAAATTAATTTAATAAAGAAATTTAGAAAAAAAAAATATTAAATTTTCAAAGGATACAGACTTGCATAAGATTATTGAATTTTGTTGGAACCCTGCATTCTTTGAACCACTAGTCGACTGACCACTTTCTAAAAATTCGAACTATCAGCCATCCCTTTACAAATGCTAATCTAATTATTTCCCCGTCAGAGTCCAAATTTAAGAATGTTCCAATCTTATCATTTACACCAGTCGACTGACCACTTTCTCAAAATTCGAACTATCAGCTGTCCCTTTACAACTGCTAATCTAATTATTTCCCCGTCAGAGTTAAAATTTAAGAATGTTCCGATCTTATCATTTTTGAACTGCTAATCCACTATTTATATTTAACTATGGTAACATATTAAAAATCAATTTAATAAAGAAATTTAGAAAAAAAATATTAAATTTTCAAAGGATACAGACTTCCATAAAATTACTGAATTTTGCAGGATTTTCGGTCTTGCTGGATCTTTCCCTTTATGTCTTCGTAATATTTATAAAATAAGTTTTCTTTCGGTTGGTCTCGAGGAGTGTTAGGAATTATTAATCTGAAATCTCTTAAAAATTCTTTCTTTACTACCGGTGATCCCTAGCCAAGATATGAAGCCTTTGAGAATCTTTTTCTGTATATCACCAAATGAAATTCCTTATTCCGAAATACTTTTATACCTTAGAATAAAGATTAATTTAAATATTTACCACCATTAATGATATATGAAGCCTTCGAGAATCTTTTTCTATATCTCACCAAATGAAATTCCGTATTCCGAAATATTTTTATACCTTAGAATAAAGATTAATTTAAATATTTACCACCATTAATATTGATAAATGACGTTACTCATTGAATATTAATCGCTTAGAACGAATTCTAAAGCCGCCTTTTCGTGAAAATCAATACTTGTTGTTGGGACTCTACTGTATCCACGTGAGCTGGGCGAACTGGGTTGCTACTGGGGGCGAGGCTGTGCGCTGAGAGTCACGTGCGCTCCGTGCGTGTGTGTTCGTGAACTGAAGCATCATTCGTGAAGCGAAGCAAAATTTGTTCGCAAATGGTGTTCGTAGACCGAGTTGTTCGTGGACCGAGACGTTCGTGATCCGAGGTATCACTGTATATATATTTCTTTGGTAGAAATCTAAACTATTAGTTTATCATGTGTCCCGATTATTTAATGATTTTAGAAATATTTTTTCTATTTATTATTTTGTGAATTACCTCAATTTCTTCTTCATAGTGTATGAACACCTGCAACCAATGTGCTCATCAGCATTTGAGTTTGACAAATAGAATAATCCAGATATGCTTTCAACAATTCGCATCAGCATCGGAATTTATCGATCTAAATTTAAAAAATAAAATATTTCCATTTAAGTGCAAATTATTGGTTAACTTTTTTTGGGGTAATTTCCTCTTCATAGTGTACACCTGCAACCAATGTGTTCATCATTTGAGTTTGACAAATAGAATAATCCAGATATGCTTTCAACAATTCGCGTCAGCATCGGAATTTATCGATATAAATTTAAAAAATAAAATATTTCCATTTAAGTGCAAATTATTGGTTAACTTTTTTTGTGAATTTTCGTTTCTGGTAGAAAATACGAAAAATGGCAACTTTAATTATGGCGACCAATGAAAAATTTAGACGTGGCTGAACATAAAATCTTACAAAAATCTTAGCCACGAAGAGAGCAGAATGAAATGTGCCATATGGTGTATATCATTAATGTATACCAGTAAGAAACTACTATATATCGAGATTACTGTATAATTAACCTGTCTAGAATAATTTAAATAAATTAAAATAAATAAATGAATAAATTTAAATATAGAAAACTTACCTTCAAATTTGATTCCATCAAAATTTTAAAAAATTGCGGAAGATTTTACAAAAATTCACTAGGAAAAAACTGAAAATATCTTGATTTGTAAGAAATTATTTTAAAAATTTGATTAAAATTTGAGAAATATCAAAATTCGACGAGCAATTCACCTCTTCCGTACACAAAAACGATTTTATTTGTTACGTCGACAATGTAAAAATATAACAATACTCCGGTGTGAATTTTGATTGGTGGATATTATTTATTCCAAAATTGTAAAATTTTTAAACAGACACCAAAGGCAAATGAAGTTTCCCTTAAAAATATTCTTGAAATTTTCTAATTCGGTTCAAAAAATATTTGAGTTTTGTCGAAATAGATTCTAATTTCAAAATTACAATATGTAATGATACATTTGAAATGATGTTCTGATAAATTGGCGATTTATTCGAATAAAATTTTCATTTTTACAGCGAATCTGTAGAAATCTCGCTGTTTCGTTCATAATATAAATTATAAATGTGGTAGTGCTATGCAATATATATTTGTAGTCTCTAGATAGAGTAGCGAATTCAGTCGCCATTTTATATCCTCCTGTCGCTCGATAATCACGGATAACTTTATGGAAAGTAAACCATAATACTATATTTCTTTTCTAATTTATAAATACAGCAGTTACTTATCAGGCAAACGAAGATCGTATTTGGAAATGTTTTCCTTCTAATATTTTTTAATCACTTCTTTTTATGGTGCTATGTAATATATATTTGTAGTCTCTAGATATATAGAGTAGCGAATTCAGTCGCCATTTTATATCCTCCTGTCGCTCGATAATCACGGATAACTTTATGGAAAGTAAACCATAATACTATATTTCTTTTCTAATTTATAAATACAGCAGTTTCTTATCAGACAAACGAAGATCGTATTTGGAAATGTTTTCCTTCTAATATTTTTTAATCACTTCTTTTTATCTCTAACTTTTTTACCTTGCGGCAAAGGAAATAATCTGACCTTTTTATATTCGATTAAAACAGTTTACAGTTCTATAAGAAGGCGTGTTCTTAAAAAATAACCAGAAAGCCTATCAATGCAATGATAACTCCCTATCCAGCAAGATATAAAATGGCCGATCTGGTGGCGCAAAGAAATGCGCTATTATATATATCTAGGGTCTCTATAAATTTGTTCCCTAGGATGGAAACTTTTCTAAGAATATGTTCATTATAAAATAAAATAAATAACGCTCGTTAAATTTTACAATTTAAGAATTGTTAACTTCTTGGGTGTTGTCGAAACGTAGACGTAAAATATGTGAAGGTGACGTCATTAATCAGTGATGACAGGAAAATCTAATTAATGTTTACCAACAATAAATACATATAACATATTTACAATAAAATATACATATACATATATATAAATATACATATTTACAATAAAATAAATAATTTATTAAAATACTATGTTATAAATTTAATATACTCTTTCGTAAATTTTATCAACAAAACTAGTTGTAACGATGCCCTCTAACGGCGAAAAATTCGAATTTGTTTTTCTTCCGGATATAATATGGAGGATATAGTTTTCGAACAGATGATTATTTTAAACAGAATATAATTAGCCAAATATATAAAATGAATACCTGAGTATGAGATAGCATCCCGTTATTTACATTCCCTATCTCTAGTATTCCTTTTATTCTGTATTTTTAACTTTTCAAAATTAATTAAATTTTATAATGGTATAATATGGATTATCACACCCCTTTTACAGATATTTTTCAGGGGAGCTTTAGGCCCGGGTCAATGAACCTCCTTTTGTCATTTGGAGCTTGATTTAATTAGGTTGTAGGTGCTCCAACGATGGGCTGCTCATATGACTATAATGTGAGCGTGGTGAGCATTGGAATACTTCCCTGCTTAGTAACTCCCATGTCATGTTGCAAGATTCTTCTTTTCTATGTGGTTTAACGCCGCTTTCCACTCATATGGTACTAAGCTGTGGGTTTTTCCGTGCCCACTACATGCTGTTTACAGTCCTGCCCTACTGGTATCAACTGTCATGTGAGTCGGCCGGATTGGCCGCGTGGAAACGCTTCGGTTTTCCACGCAGAAAATATTATGTTGAGAAAAGAAAATATTTATCATGGGGTCCGGGCCCGGCCCGTCGATCCCCGTCCTCCACAATCCGGCTGACCCCTCCGCAGGGGTGGGCAGCCTGTGGAAGGGCTTGTTTCGCCTCGCTACATAGTATTCTACCTGAATGGAGTGTGGCGTCATCTCTTGACAAAAAAAAACTGTCATGTGAAAGTGGGTTCAGCAAGTCAGCCCCGGACTCTTCCTGAAAAAACCTGAAAATATAGGACCTGGGAAATGAATTCGTCCTTCCAGAGTAGAAGGTAGCATCATTCTACTGAAACCATCCGGCCGATTATGCTGTACGATTTTCTTTTGGTTAACAGATGACACCACTGTATAGGACCTGGGAAATGAATTCGGCCTTCCAGAGTAGAAGCGTAGCATCATTCTGCTGAAACCATCCGGCCGATTATGCTGTACGATTTTCTTTTGGTTAACAGATGACACCACTTCCATTCTATGAAAATGCTAAGTGATGGGGCGAAACAAGCCCTTCCACAGGCTGCTACTCCTGCAGAAGGAATCAGCCAGATTGTGGAGGAATGTGTTCGATGGGTTGGGCCCGGATCCATGATAAACATTTTCAAGAGGTGGAAACTAATACTCGAACCCTTTTGCGGCCGGATGGCCGGGTGGTAACGCTGTTGGCGTGCTACGTAAGAGGACCCGGGTTCGCGTCCCGGCTCTGGTAACTCCTGAAAAGTTTTTCGGGATGCTAGACCCGGCTCGGCGATCCCTATTCATCACTATCTGGCCCCTTCTTCGGGTGTGAATGCAGTCCATGGATGGAACTGGCCCCCTCCTTAATAATCTATCTGATTGGAAAGAGGCGTAAAATATGCAAAAAAACATATACTCGAACCCAGATCGTTTAGAGTGGAGAGCCGGCATGGAACTGGCCCCCTCCTTAATAATCTATCTGATTGGAAAGGGGCGTAAAATATGCAAAAAAACATATACTCGAACCCAGATCGTTTAGAGTGGAGAGCCGAAGCGTGCCACATGGCTAATTCGGCATGACTGCTTTAGGATTTGAGAAATACGAATCAACTGACATTCTGAAATCTTTATTGAAATTTTCCGAGATGTAGGATTCAGATTTTATCTTGAAACTTATAAATGGATAACAAAAGCATTTCCACGGAGGTCAATCCATATTATGTAAGCTTTATTTTATTTATATTAAGTATATAATTTTATATTTGAAGTATAAATTAATGAAAAAAAAATCAGTTTAGTGCAACTTCTTGTTATGGCATATGAAGAAGAAAGAGCAAAAATTAGATTTTTATAAAAAACCTTGGTTTTGGATCTGGGTAAACGATTCGAGTTGATTTAATACTTGGCCCAGTTCAGGAGAACATCAAGGACGTTTTATAATGAATATACAGCATGTGACCGACAACTTTTTAAAATTACTTGTTAGTAAATTATAAATAACGATATAATAAATCGATATTTTTTTATTCATATATACAATAGATTATAAATTATTAATATACACATTATTTCAATTATTAGAAATTATATAAAAATAAATTACGAAACATATATATAACATGGCAGCCTTGTCCCTGCTGTTGCAAATGTTTTGTTTAGTAGTGAGGCAAGATCATGGGCAAGATGGTGTTCCGGAAGTTTGAAGTTTTTAAAATGGCAGATATGTTTTATCTTAAATCAACAATTTTGAAATTTTGTGTTCCGAAAGTTTGAAGTTTTTAAAATGGCAGATATGTTTTATCTTAAATCAACAATTTTGAAATTGTAATTCGTATTCTGAGAATAAAGCAGGTGAGCTCTAATCTCCATATTAACAGTAAAGAAGTTTGAAGATCGAGGAAAATTTTATTAATTGTTAAACTGTATCAATATATATAAAATTAAAAATATATAAATAAGATTTCTTGGCAAAATCTAGATGGAAGGCTATAATTTGCCCATGCCTGAGATAATGTTTGCGAGTTATTGTTTATATTATTTCCATAGAATGACTGAATATAATATTCACAGTCAAAGTGAGAAGTGTGCTTAAATAGGTAAGATTGTAAATAAGCTCACAAATAGACTATCACATTTGATCAGATCATCTGAGATCTTACCCTCCAGCATTAGTGAGAACACAAAGATTCAGCCTCCTGGAATATTTCCATTCAGTATGCCTGTCATGTCAATGTGTGGGAAATGCTAGCACTCTAAATTAGTGATTTCCAAAATGTGGTGGAGATCACACTTTGTGGATGCACCTCTAGAGATGTGTAAGAAATTTTCAATGGTGTGCATTTTTTTGTCATAATATATGTCTGTCGCATGAAATGAATGCTATTATCCTTTATTGATATAGAGGTGTGCTATTAAAATAGTTTGGAAACCACTGCTTCAAATAATCATGCTAAATGTAATGTTGATATGCAGCTGAATAGGGATTCTTTTCTGAACCAGATCAAATACTTCTAATTCCTAAAACTGGAAGTTCTAAAACTGTTCAACATCTTTTAAGATTATAAATGTAAGAGTAGCTAGCAACATCATTTAAAAATACATAAATTGAGAAAAACTATGATAACATTTTCAATCTACAATATTCATCTATAACTATTTCTGTACAATAATATAAACAGTCACATCTAAATAATTGAACTTTTTTCAAAATAGTAAAGTTTAGTATAATTTTCCAGATTAAATATATTTTTATAACTGCTTTATATTAATGGTTATAATTTAAATAGAGGAAATATAAATATGCATTTTTTAACAATTAAAAATGTTTTAAATGTATATTTGATAGATATTTCTTCATTAACTAATTAATTTTAACATTATGCTATTTTATTTGAAACAATTCATAAATGTCTAAATTGTAATTCTTCTGTTAATGTAAATTTCATGAAAATGAATTAATTTTGAAATTTGCTACGAAGTTTATATGAATAAAGTCACTAATACACAGCACTAAAGCAGAAACAAGTTCAGTTTCCTGATTCAGTGCTGTATAATAATAACTTTATCCTTTATAAAACAATATATTATTAGTGTATTTAATAAAATTTATATAAGAAAATTCATTAATTTTAGAAACTTATTAAATTAGAAAAATAAATGTTTATTATTTAATCTATTGATGATAATTTTTATTATTAGGTCTTTATTTCTAATTTCAATATATATTGAAATCATCTTAGTTTAATTGCAAAATATTAATACATTTATTGGTAACTTCTTACTTCTACTTTTTAAAAGATTAAATAAAGTAAAATTTAGTTAAAAGATATTAATTTGATCATTTTAAAATTATTGTGTTTTCAGTTATGAGTGATTCATCAGAATCTGAAGTGGATTTAAATGATATTAATATATGGAAATTAAGTAAAATAAAAACTAAAAAGAAAGAAGAAAAAGAAGATGCCAGTAAAGTGGAAAAACATGATGATAGTTTTCAAGTTGTGAGTAATAGTAATTTTGCTATTGTTTTTTACATGCATGAAAACATTTTATGCTATTCATTTTGAGATAAGCAAAGTTTTAATATGGTAAACAAGAAGAAAAGAAAAAGACAAGTCATAAAGAAAATATAAGAAAAAAATATTCAGTCCATTAACTTTTCCTAATTCTGTTTACTATATTTTTCCATAGTTTATCCTTATAGACTAAGAATCTGAATCTTTTGTAAGTAATAAATCCATAGATATTGAGTCTTCTATAACCTATATTTATGCATTGCTTTTTATTTTCTAAACTCTTTTGATTTTGTTTTTAAGGATTTCATAAATCTATTTCATATTTTTCTTTGTGATTTGATATTAATTTTCTCCGTGTATCTAAATAACTCTAAATTTTTTTCACATTATTCATTCACTTTGATTTTCTTATCATACCCATTCATTGATGATTTGATCTCTCCTAATTTTGCTATATTTATTTTCAAATATATTATTCTAATTCATTCAAATTTTATATTTTTCTTGGAATATTTAATTTTCATTTTCATATAGCAATGAAAACGAATAAATCTTGTATTCAGCCAATTTACATTTGATAAATACGTATTTCTTGTGAGAGAGAACATTACTTATTACATTTCTGTCAGCATTGTCATGTTTTGTAATTCTGTCAAATTTTTTATATTTTAAAAACTTCAATTCAGATACATTAATTTTTTAAATCTGCCATAATCCTTCATCATAAATATATATTCTATAATAATTCTGTCCATTTGTCATATAATCTTGATTTTTTAAAAATCATTTTTAAATCCATACTTTCCCATACAATTTGTTTAATATCTTTTATAATTTAAGTTCCAGCTAACAATACAGCATCAACTATATATGAATGGCTTGGAGCAATAATATGCTATGTCACAAAATTATATATGTCATATATTTAATGTATAAAACATCAAACATGTCAGATATTTCATTTTGTGACAGCATTTAGTTTAAAAAAATTCCATAATTGTATTAGAGCAATAAACATATTTTCTTTTAATTGATACAAAGCTTAGACTCTTATGAAATGATCTTCGTAAAGTATAAAAGTTTAAAACAATTCACAGTGCTGCAATACTTTAAATTTTATATATTTTTATTTATTTCAGAGACTAAATCAAATTAAGGAACAGTTAGAAAAACAGAGAGAAATTGACTATAAATTAGAGCAAAGAAGAGAAAAAAGGAAAAATATTAGACTTATGAAGAAAATTCATCGTGATCCTCATTTATTGAAAGCAATTAATGATGAACTAGAACAAAACACAAATGAAAAGTAAGTATAATATAATTTTAAAAGTAAGTATTATATAATTTTATTTTATTTTAAATATATGTTTTTTTAAAATACTTCTATATACAATCATGTATCATCAGTCATGAAGTGCTGGGATTAATATTAATTTTTTAATAATATTTTTCATAATTTATAGTAAAAAATGAATTACAGATGTATTTCAATGTTGTTTCATCTTCTAATCTTTGTTTAAAACAACCAAGAACTTATTCTTAGTTTTACAATATTTCATATTCTTATCTTTTAACTGATTATTTAAAATGTTTATTAAAAACTGCTTAAACTCTGATAACCAAAAGTTTATTATAAGTTATTAGTTTAAAAGTTTTTTTATTAGTTTTTACTAATTTTTATATCCTCTGTATATATAAATATTATAATCACTTATTCTATGTAACACTAAAAATGTAAATATTATGTAATCCTCTACATGTAATATTTTATAATTGTTAAAGTCACCCAAAAATTTGTTAATTTAAAAGACTACAGTTGCCATAGCAACATTGTTATTGTTCCTTTTTTTAAAAGTTTCTTCGAATGTTGCATTCGAATCCTTTTTTTCTAATGTAGTACCTGATGATTGCGTCAAGCCGAAAACATTAGTGCAATTAAAGTTCTTTTTAAAGCTAACATTGATCTGATTCTCAGCTGCTATTAGTGCTAACAGTACATTTTTCAGTATGATTATTTAAATTTATAATATAAAATTTTTTCATTCAAAAACACCTTAAAATTTTTATTTAAATAATCAGTTAAAAGATAGATAGTGAAATAAAAATGTCGAATGAAAATTTGCTATAATTGATAAAATATAAATCCATTCAGCAAAAAAAAAAGATTGCCAAAAATACAAATAAATTGCAACATAATTTAAAAGTGATTTATGTACAAGTTTGCTCTGAGATCATTTTGAATATTGATTTTTTTCACATGTGCTTTTTAAATGTGCTTTCGTTTAAAGGAATATCAAGCAAATCTTCTACAGTTACTAAACTTGCCCTGAGTGCATCGTCAAGATCATGAACACTGTAAGCAATATCATCAGCATTTGAAGCAATCAGTGCTTTAATGCTTGATAATTCTTCAAGTTTTAGATCATATTTTTCATTATATTCTAGCAATAATTGATTGTTTGTATGGGATACTGCATTCTGACCAAGCAAGGGACTGTTATGCTTTGCAACACCTTCAATAACTTCCCAACTCAGATTCATGCCATCATAGAATTCAAATATTTATAAATTATTTGAAACTACTCAAATTATTTAAATAATAGGATCACCATGCTTTTATGAAACATATTTATAACACATACGTGATCCATTAACTACATACATGATCCATACTATATCTTTTAATAGATGATAGTACAAATTAAAAATAATGTATTGCATTATATAATGCAAAATCAAATTAAACATGCAAAGCTTATATTAGAACAGAGTAGAAATCATTCAAAATACTTATTTAATCATTCTGTACTTACATAATGATTATTTTTTTTTTATCAGCCTCTGCTTGGTTGATATATATGATATTTGCTGGAAATGATGTAATAGTAGTTTTGTATTATTTGTAGTAGGAACATAATTTATTACTTAGACTATTCACATCTCCAGGATTACACCAGTTTATTATTAAAGCATTCAATATATATTTACACAATGATTATTTTTTTTTTTTATCAGCCTCTGCTTGTTAATTTAAAAGACTACACTACTTTAAAAGACTACTATATGATATTTGCTGGAAATGATATAATAGTAGTTTTGTATTATTTGTAGTAGGAACATAATTTATTACTATTCACATCTCCAGGATTACACCAGTTTATTATTAAAGCATTCAATATATATTTATGAATATATTAGTGATATTTATTTATTTATTTATAATTTAATTAAATATTGTTTTATTTAGTTTTAGCATAAGATTATTAATAATATTTAATATATTAATTAAAATTTTTAATAATAATTTAAGCACCAAGTTAAATGCAACTGTTAATTAATATTTTATATCAGTTTATAAAATTTAACTTAAATCAAAAAATCAAGTATAATCTCTATTTATTTATTTAAACACAGATATACCAAACATATTAAAAAAAATAATGAATAGAAATAAAATTTATGTTTAATTTCCTCATTGGTTATAAAATTTCAGATTTAAAATAATAGAAAAATCTTTTTCTGGTTATAAGGCATTGAATTCTTTTATGCATCAAATACTCTCACTAATATTTCATTAACTTGCATTAGAGCATTTTAAAATTCTATAGTTAATTAAATATTTTTTATTACTATCATAATAATAATTTATGAAATTTAAATATTCAAAAATTTTTTTCCTGATACAGTGAACCAGAGGAGAAGGATCAACATAACTCAAGTGAATCATGGTCAGATATTAAACCATATTTGGATATAAATAATCATTTAGCAGGACCTACTCCACATGGAAAGTATGGTCCAAAGGTAATTTTAAGGAATTTTTAAAATTTAAACTGATATAACTTTCGTAAGAATATAAATATTATTTTAGTTAATTACTTTAACTAAAATAAAACTGTAATTATTAGGATTTAATATTTATCTTCTAAATTTAGAATAAAGCTTAACTTTATTTAATCATTATTTTAAATATTTAATTATAATAAAGTTTAAACTTTATTATAATTTAACATTTAACTGTAACTGAACTGTAATATAGTTTATCATAACAATTGGTAATAGACATAATATGGTATGGGTTACAGTTTTATAAATAAGTTGTCATCCATTTAATAAGACATTATTTAAAAAGGATATTAATATATTATAAGACCAATATTTTCTAAATATATTAATCTTACCATGATGTTTTAACCTAAATAAATGGTGTCGGCCGGATGGCCGCGTGGTAAAGCTTCGGCTTACCACCCTGGAGGATCCTTTAACAATCAAAAAACGTTTCCTGACTGACGAAATAATTTTTTTTTATTTTTATACATTAAAACTAGTTTTTAAAATCATTTAATTTAAAATATGTTTTATTGCAAGTTTAATTGATAAGGCTTGATTATAATAATTGTGACTTAAAAATTTATATTTGAAATTTACCATAATTATGTTATAAATTTATAAGCATTTCATTAATTTCTAATTGTCATATGCTAAATATTTAAACTTCTTAGAATTTTGGCTTTTTTAATTGGTACATTACAGATGTAAAACTGATTTTAGAGTTGAGATATCTATAAAATATCACCACGATGAATTTAACTATTGTTCGAACAAAATAAATATAGCAAATAAATTAAATGTTAATTTATGGATCTATTTTGCAAGTTTTAGAAAACTTAACCTTCAAAATTAATAACTTATTAGATTTAAAATTTGAAAAATTTTCTGCGCTAATTTCTTGCATATAATTTAGAATTTTAAGTTTTGATTTCTTTCATTAATTATGGGTTAGCTAAAATAATATTTTACACATCTATTGAATATTATGTAAAATTAATGATAGTGCTAATTCATATATCTTTTTTAATGATATAAAAATAATAATAGAGTTTTAACTCAAATAATTTTCAAATATACAGTATTGTGTTTGGTATGAATTATAAATGTTATTTATTGCAATTTTTTAAGAAAAGAATGAATATTTTCTAAATAAATCATCTTATCAAATATTTTGCCACTTATCAAAAATTATTTGTGTTTTTATTGACTGCAATAATTTGATTATAGTATTTGGTTATAAATCTAAGTCAACTATATTTCGTTATTTCTATTGTAACGAAGATTCTTCTTGCTAATAAAATTTCCAGTACATTAATAAAATCTTTAAATCTAAATAGAACTTCATGTGTGGTATTTCACACTAAAGAGATTTCTAGTACCGGTACAGTATAAAATTCTATGCATGAGATGAATGTATATAACTATTAATAGCACATAGTTGAAGGAAACTGAATTTCACATCTACAATGTTCACTTCAAAATCAATATTGTACGGAGAAAATATTTGAATGCTCTGTCTTATTATTGATTAGTTACAGTCAGCTTATTCATATTTTGCTGTAAAGAAAAATATTTTACTATAAAAGAAAAGACATCAAGTGAAATGCCTATAATTTCATGAGGAAATTTTTAAAATTTGTTTTGAATTAGAAAAATTTTCTAAAAATGTAAATGCAAAAGGATATCATAAATATAAAAAATTTAGCTATTATTTATCTTAATTTTTTTGGTTCCATAAATAAATTTTTTAATGTAATGAGAATTATTTACACAGCAAAAAGTTTAAAATTATGCTTCTAACGATATAAAAAAATATAAAAAATAAAGCATCTTAATAGATGCTTTATTTTGCTTAATTGCATACAGTAATAAGATTTACGTAATTAATATAGAAGATTAATAGAATAAAAATTTCATATATTTTCTATTTTCGACCGATTACGATTAAAGTCTTCAATAAAAATCAGTTATATGAATAAAAATTGCATATATTTTCTATTTTCGACCGATTACGATTAAAGTCTTCAATAAAAATCAGTTATATAATCAGTTTACAACAGATAACAGTTTCTTATATCTCAATACCTTCTTCCTATATGATAGCAACCAAAATATTATGTTATATGTAAATGAAATACGTGTTTTCTTGAGTATAAATAAAAATATTTTCCAGTGTTCAATTTTCACATTTATTTCGCCTCAAATCTATATTAACCAGCAGAGAAATATTTATTAGAGAAAAAAAAAATTTATGGGAATACGTGTTTAACAGAAAACAATTTTTATAACTAATTAAATATTAATTAACATTAATTAAATTTTGAACATTATTGAATTTGTTATACTTTGATTTAATTTATTATAAGTAAACATAAATATGTTAAATTTAGCATTTCATGGATAACTTTTTCCAATCAATAATATACTGTGATCAGTATTGCAATGAGAAATCAACAATTCAAAAATTTTTATTAATTAAAATTATTCTATAATCACTGTTCAATTTAAAAACTAAATTTTAATAATTATAATTACTATTAATATAACCCATTTCAAGTAATATCGAATTGTGAATATGATTGAAAAATGAGGAAAAAAAAAATGATTGAATGGTTGTCTACAACTGTGATCAATTGAATTTTACTTAGACAGAATGAAATAGAAAAATGCTGACCTGTCAAAGCTAATGCAATAATAATGAGGTCTCAGTCGAATTTTTATCCAAGGAAATGCGAGAATAATATAATGTATTGTGTTTGCCAATTGAAAAACAAAATATCTACAGTTGTAACAATTGACTCTCTTTTTTTTTCTTTTAAAGATTCCTCTGGATCGTTTTAAAAGAATATGTTTATAAAACTATCGAAAATAACTTTATTATGCTATATTCTTCAACCTTTATATATCGCTTTAATTTAATTATTCATCCAGTTTATTTAAATGTATTCAGTATATATAGAATCTATAGCAAAACAATATGTTTTTTCAAGCTATTAACTAAATTAGTATGGAATTTTAAAAAAATTACGTATCCGTTTCATTATGTGTATATAAATTTTGACTTACTCTATTAGACTAATACGATCTTTATATTCAGTTCATTTTCAGTTGTATACAAGGTAATCGGATGCTCAGAATGACTAATGAACTTTGTTCATTCACATTTCATCTAATTATCTTGATAGTTGACATTCTTTAATTATTTCTAACTATTTTAGACATTCGTCTTTGTGAATTCTAATAAATTAGTCTATTACTTATTTTATAAAAGTCTTTCGTAATTTAATTTACAGATTGAATAAGTCTATAATAGTGCTATATCAGTGAATAATATAAATATTATATATGATAGAATTAATAATTGATTTTCACTAATATATTCAATTCTATCATTTGTATATAATAGACTTGCACATGTTAGTGAAAATCATGAAGATGGAACTTATTCGTCGAAACTCAGTTTGGTGATACTGTATTTAAAGATAAGTGACTAAAAGAAGAAATATAAGCATAATGTTTAATTTTTAAAATAAATGCAATTTAACAATATAGTAGTCTTTGATTAATTAATAGTTATCGTTCTGAATTTATAAAATTTACAAGCTTAAGAAATTATTGATCAAAATTTAATAATATAGATCAATTTAAATAGCAAGAAATGAAAATTTATCCTTGAAAATTTTGACTATATTTTCATGATTGTTAAATATACTTTCAAAATACGTGATTACCTTCTAGATGCATGATTATCAATTCAAGCTGTATTTATATTGTATACGATGATGAATGTTTTGAAATTTGTAATATGTGAGAATTTATAAGACAGGAATATCCTAAGAAATTAATATTAGCATCGAAACATGTATCTTATTTGAAGTTCTAAAGAGCAAAAACATTTTTCGATTGCTATGTTAAAATTCTATTATTAATTAAATTCAAAATCATTCTTTATTGAATTAAAACATTGGAATTAAGTTTATGAATTCCCTCATTATTTTAATTACTTTCACTTAATAACTAGTTTTAATCATTTAAAATTTTCTATTAAACTTCAGTTATTTAATTATTTCTGCTATCTCCATTTATTAATATTATAAATGCTTTAATTATTTGATAGAATGAATATTCATATTTTGAGATGAATGCATGCAGGGGTATATCAAAATAATGGTTAATGGAAGTATTAATGATAAATTTTTATGAAATAAATGAAAATTGATTTTCAACAGGATATATAAAAAATTTATACACGATGATGGTTCAGAATGTCATCACGATGATGATGGTTCAAAATGCTGATGATGGTTCAGAATGTCATTTATACACGATGAATGGTTCAGAAGTCTTAATATTTTCATATAAAAGAAACGATTGTTTCTTTTATATGAAAATATTAAGACTTCTGAATCATTTATTTTCTGCTGAAAATATTAAAGAAAAGAATATACTAATAGATTCAGTATATAATGAATTATTTGAATAACTAATTGTTTAAAAATATTAATTTTGAAGTCAAGGAACACTGATTTAAAAATGTAATGTAGATATTTAAATTAATTTGGATAATGGATTTAACAATTTCGTTGAAATTTTTTATTGTTAAGTTTGGTATAAAAATAAATAACTCAAATATTATAAATTTTAATAATTATTAATGATGTGAATATAATAATTTGACTGTAATAATAAATTATATCAAGTATTGTACAAATATCGTATACGCTTATTTTTTCCATTTTATTCATTTTTAAAGTACGGAGAAAATTGTGTGAATTTTATTACAGATCTATAAAAATATGTATATTAGTTTGGATATAATCACAAATTATAAAAAGTCAATAGAAGTCATCTTTATTATTTCAGAAATTTGAATATATCATTATTATATAGTCTGTTTTCATTATCCGAAGTTGCGCCATCTTACTCGTTGTAATGATTTATGATGCATTTTCTGCTTCACTATTTTAGTTTTAACTGTATTATAAAAGGCAATTTTTAAATTGTGATTGAAATTTTTAATATGATCATTACAATTTTAAACAAATTACTGCAAAAATATTGTTGGAAATTTTATATGTACTGTACTATATTTTCCTGAATAATATGCCATTTATATAATGTGAAGTAAAAAATTTCCATTGTTATTAAATGTCAAGATAATGTGGATTATAGACAGTTTTTCATATTTCATATTTTTTTTATTAGCGGTAATATTATTTTAAAGATTTTTATATATATAAACTGATTCATTATTTATAAAAAAAATACAATAAAATCAGACTGCAGTTCGGACAATAGAAATAATGAGATTAATATTTTCTATGTAGACATAACATTATGTTAATTGATCAGAATTATCGATTAGCAAATAATCGAAGATTATTTTATTTTCATTGAGACATCGAATTTAGACTATCGATTTGTGCTGGTTGGATTTCATTCCGCAATGTCTTAATAAAATTTCTTTTGCCTCAAAGTGGCAAAAGAAAATAGAAAATCGAAATCGAAAAATAGAAAATCGAAATCAAAGTTTTCGATTTTCTATTTTTATAGCTTGCTATTTCGATTAAATTTCGATGGAGATTAGAAAAAAAGCAAAATTTTTAAAAAATTTTTTTGTCTTGTTTCTAGCGATCATATTTTTTAACAAAATAAACACGAAAAAATTGTAAAAAATTTTTCCATAATTTATAACTATGCGAAATTTTAAGGAAAAAATTACTGCCTAATAATATTTATATAATTTTTTATATTTTAGATTCATTAGATCTATTAATTTTGATTGTGCTATTTGAGATCATTATAAGATGGCACTATTCAAAACATTAAAATGCTATTACAATATTTCTAAAACTATTTACCACTCATGCATGAAAGCATTATAGTGATATTTTCATAGATATTTTACAAAGGTCTTAAGTAATTAGATTTCTCTGTTAGAGCAACTCCAAAATAATAAGATCGTAGAACATTAAAATTTTATTTAATTATGCCGTTGTATCCATGCTATATAGAATGTCGGTATTTGAAATTTCACACCTTATGCCCGATAGCCCAATTTTAGTGACCGATTATTCAGATTTTAGAAACTGCAGCGATAGAAACAAGAATTGGTATGTATTGCTAATTATTAATTGTCAGTTTTATTACTATTAAAGAAAATAATCTTTGTGCTATTTATGTATTACAAATTAAAAATCATTCTGCTGTTATTATTATTGATTAATTTTAATTTATTTTTAAATCTCTACAATCCATATTTCATTTATTTATTAAATTTTTTCGATTAATAGAAATTTTCGACTTATTATTTTAAGTACAATAGGGCCTCAGAAGGCGATGGTTTAAGTTCAGAACTGCTTAAAGATGGTGGCAGAAAGTTTCACAGTGAAATCCACAAACTAATTACACATGTTTGGGAAAAAGAAGCCATCCATAAACAATGTAGAGTCCCTGATTTGCTTATTCAAAACGGGAAATAAATCAGAATTGCCTTACTGAATACTACCTATAAAATCTTGTCTAGCATTCTTCTATCGAAGCTTGCACCTTTTGCAGAAGAGATCATTGGAGACTATCAAAGTGGAATCAGGAAAAACCGATCCATAATAGATTCAATTTTGTCGGTTAAACTACTTATGGAGAAAATAACGGAATTCTCTTAAGACTTCTACCTCTTATTCATTGATTTTTCTAAATCATATGATAGTATCAAACGAAATGAACTATGGAAGGTAATGATTAACTTTGGAATCCTGCAAAAACTGGTTCAAATGATTAAGGATTGCATGACAGATACTATCAGCAAAGTGAGAATTGATAATCAAACATCAACAACGTTTGAAGTCACATCTGGTTTGAAACAGGGAGATGCATTATCCTTATGCAATTTAATTTTGCATTTGAAAAAATAATTAGAACGTTGGGGGAACTGATAGAGGAGTAATGCTCAATGGTTTTCATCAGGCCTTTGCCTATGCTGATGATGTATGGCTGGTGGGGGAGATATAGGAAGACATTATTGTTAACATCAATCTCTTGGAAAGAGAAGCATGGAAAATAGATCTCAAAGTCAATGTTAGCAAAACAAAATATATGAGGGTTTCTAGAAAACAACACAACCCTTCAAACATTAAGACAGCTAATGCTGAGTTTGAAAAAGTGAATAACTTTAAATACCTTGGGAGCACTCTTAATAATAGAAATCAAATAAAACAGGAAATAGATTCAAGAATCCATGTGGAAATGTTTGTTTTTACTCCGTACAGAAAATTTTATCTTCTAAAATAATATCCAAAAACTTAAAACTAAAAATTTATAGAACAGTTATTTTACTTTCAGAAACTTACGGAAGTGAAGCTTGGCCTATTTCCATTCAGATTGAAAACAAAATCCGGACTTTTGAAAACAAAATACTATGGAAGATTTTTGGACCCAAGAAGGGTGATGAGTCTGAACATGGCGAAGATTCCACAATGTTGAACTCTAAGAAAAATATGGTAGAGAAAATATAATTCAGAATGAGAAGAAAAAAGATTGAGATGGGCTGGACATACAGCAAGAGCTGGAGAAGACAGACACATCAACCAAATCCAGAGTGGCATCAATAGAGGGAAAAGACCTGTGGGTTGACCACCCCTAAGATGGTCAGAATGGATTTGTGGAGAGAATGGAAAGAACTGGAGAGAATGGAAATAACTGGAGAAGCCTGGCTCAGGACAGGGCGAGATGGAGGTCTACTGTTAGGGCTACTTCATGGTACTACCATGGAATAGTAGTATTATTATTTTAAGTGGGACACCTCTCACACCCCCGTAAGTTTGCCACTGAATACATCCGAAATAAAGTTTTTTTTTTTAAATAGGTACTTTTAATATCTGGAAAATTTTTCTCTGACTATATTTTTATTAATTTAAAATTTAGAATTAATTTAGAAAAATAATAGATGAACCTAATTTCTATAATGCTTTCATTTTTAACTTATTGAAACTTATATAATGTAATATCGTATCAATGACTTAAAAAATTTCAATTTTTTTAATATATTTAAAGAAATTTGTTTTCATACAGATCACATATTTTCGATATTGATTAAAATTTTTAGGTTACCTATGAAGAAAACTTCTGTTCGATTTGATTTATTAATATTAATAACTGTAGAGGCTATAGAAGAGATAGGATTTATAGAGAAATAAATTGAGAAAATTTGAAATTTGATGAATTAGAAAATTTAACTTATACTAATTAGACTACATTCAGCAATGTTATAGATTTACAGTACAGTACAAGATTAAATAATGTGTACAGTACGTTGGACACTGCTAAGAAATTTATTCAAGCCAAAGTTTCTTATTGAATATCATTGAAAGATTTCCTCAAAAATTATATGCTTTAGAATACTTATATGTAATATATGTTAATTTAACCAAAATATTATTTCAAAATTTTATTTTATTTACATATATCACACATGGCATATATACAGTGGATTCCGCTTAATTTATGAGCTCTAAAGGAAAGGTAAATTCCATTCTACAATAAAGACAAAATTTATCTTGTGATGACTAACGAGCTTTAATATATCTCCCCAAAGTATATTCAGATTCATATATGCGGAAGAGGCTATAATGGAGTAAACTAATAAGTTATAATGTATTTCTCAAACTTTCAGTATCCACGTACAAAATTTAATATTTTAAGAAAATGCAATTTAAGAGAAGTTATAATAATAATTTATTCGATCATTATAATTATAAAAGCATTTATTTTTAACTGTTGTGCTATAATAAATTATAGGCATGTGAAACCTTGTGAACTGAAGCCAAAGTATAGAAATAAAAAAGACTCAATCAAAATTAAAAATCTTCGTACTCAAAATATATGTTCCACACTAAAAAATACTTCCCTACAGCATATATAAACATGATGGTTTTCGGAGGAGACTGGTGAGTTGCAATGTAGCTCTTAAACTCAAATTTTCAGATCCAAAATCGATTGATCAGTCTATTCTTTGAAAATTCACAGTCTCAAAGAAATCATTGACAGCCCCAAATTGTTCATAAGCTGAATCCATAGGGAAGTTCTAGCATGCTTTAAGGTATTTTAAAGCATAATATAAATCTGTAATTATTATATTGAATACTTATTGAATACTTAATATTATTATACTATATTAATTGCAGCTTGACAGTCGATAATGCTGGTCTGCATTAGATGAATTATAAATCTGTAATTATTATATTGAATACTTATTATTATTATTATACTATATTAATTGCAGCTTGACAGTCGATAATGCTGGTCTGCATTAGATGAACATTGCCATCTATCAAAACAAAAAAAACAAAATTAAATCATTTACATTAAATCCATAGCTTACCAGGCATAACTTTTAATCCCATTGTAATATAAAAGATCCAGTATTTTTTTTTTTTGCATTATGCTTGAAAATCTGGATTTTCAAGTATAATGCAAAATCATTTTCATCAATTTCATCAGAGAAATACATTCAATGCAATTCTCTGATGAAATTGGTTCTGTGATGCCTAGGTGCGGCGAAATGTTCAATTAAAAATTAAACATCTTTTAAATATTATGTGCTATAAAAAGTATTGATATTTATTAGCTATTTTAAATAATAGTTTTTAATATAATGAGTAAATTAAACTAATCCTGAATTTTAAAATGTTTTTTTGTCATTTTTTATTATCATAAAAATACAATATTTATATTATATTCGAATGGAATTTATGTAACTGAAATAAAAAATGCATAAAAATCTCCAGATAGCGAGAGTTGAGGAGATTTAGACATTTGACACGTGACACGAATGATACATAGACCAAGAGATCAGTGTTGAAGCCAAAAGAAACGAAGGACTCTGAGGAATTTCTGGAGAATTCCATTGGACTTGGTGGGCTTTTAGATATTGATGATCGTTGGATCTCTGAAGCAAGGAGATTTCGTACTCGCGTGGCCTTTTTTCTCACAGGTTATCAAAATCAGATCGAATAGCGGAGGCTTCTGGAGAACTTGGTCTTGGCCTTCAGGGTATTACTTTTCTGGACATTCGTTGTCATTATTCCGTTAAAAGAGTTTTTCTTGCTGATATTTACCAAAGCCACTTTTAAGTCATCACCACCCAGAATTCCCTGTGTGTCATTTGCGATTCGAAGTCGTCTGTTTTGTATATAATTTGATAATAAACTGTATAATACTGAATTGCTATGATCAGTCTGTAAAAGTGTGCTTCGGAAACGAACTTGCTGAACTCTATATAAGAAGATCCTCCTTATATAAGAAGATTATTCTTCAAACTATATTCCAGACTTATCTAATAATGTGAATTAAATTAAGAATAAATTAATATATTATTACTTCATCTTGTTGCCATCTTGAATGTAGTTTCATTTAACTTAAATGACTCTTGAATTACAAGAGGTATCATGTTTTCAAAGCCTTTGCAAGTGACCATATTAGGAACACCCTGATCCTAATATGGCCAGTGCATCGCTTCACGAAATATATATGTTTCGAAAAAATTTACAAACATATAATTCACAAAGATAATCTAAACATGTAAGTTGACAATAACTAGAGATTCACTTCACCCACAATTGTTAAGTGTTTTACAATTCGTGGAGCAGCTAATTGTAAACAATCCCTGCACCTTGAGTAATATTCAAAAGCTTACCTTGCACATTTAACATCATCATCATCAACAAGCTTCTTCTCATTTCTATATGGGGTCGCTGTTTTTGATGAGCTTTCTCCATTGCGTTCTGTCCTTTGTCCATTCCCTTCTGAGACCCTTTGATCTCTGATCGTCATCCATGATATCTTGCCACCTTGTCTTGGGTCGTCCTCTTTTCCTCCTTCCTTCAACTTTCATGTTCATAAGTCTTTTGCCCGTGTAGTCCTCATCTCTTCTCATTATCTGGCCAAACCATCTTAATCTACTTTCTTGGATTTTATTTGCAATATCCGTAACCTGTCCCTTGGATATGTTCATTTCTAATCCTGTCTGCTCGTTTCACTCCGCACATCCATCTTAACATTCTCATTTCTGCCACCTTCATCCTTTGTAAATTGGATTTCTTAAGGGGGAAGCGCTTCGTTTAATACAGCATTGCCGGTCTACACTGTCCTGTATACTTTGTCCTTTAGACGTACAGGGATCTTCTTATCGCATAGGATTGCGGATGAAATGAGTGAGACAAGTTGAGCTAGACCTGTCTCGCTCAATTCATCCACAATCGAACCAAGGTATCTGAAGTGGTCTGTTTTCCTAACTGTTGTTTCCATTAGCTTCAGCTCCTCATTTTCCTGGGTCCCTATGTTGCAGGCCAAATATTCTGTCTTGCTTCTGCTGATTTTCAGTCCTCTGTCTTCTAAAGCTTTCCTCCAATTCTCCAGCTTTTCTTCGACCTCTGCTCTAGATCTTGCGCATAAAACTACATCATCTGCATATAGCATGTTCCAAGGTGCTTCTTCCCTGACCTTTTCTGATAGGACATCTATCACTATGTTGAACAGATAAGGACTCAGTGCGGAGCCCTATGCAGATCCACTCCCACTTCAAAGCTGCTCGTTTCTCCCAGGCAGGTTCGT
>AYEL01055374.1:0-38513 GCA_000484575.1 Olivierus martensii
TTAAAATTTTTTAATTAATTATTTAAATTAATTAATAGTTAAACTTTATTATAATAATCTATTTAATGCTAACATTTTACAAATGTAGTTTTAATAAAAAATCTGTATACAATCTTTTAAGTATCTAAAACATTTTTAATAAAATGATAAATGGTTTTACTAAATTTTATAGATTGAGGGTTTTCTTTTATTTATTTTATATATTATTTATGATCCTTCTTCAGATAAAATATAAAGTAAAATTGAATTGAATTAAACAGAAATAAAAATATGTACTTTACAAAAATAATTTTAAATGATTTTAAGAAAATAAAGTATTATTGATTATATTTATATTTTTATTCTTTGATCTATAGATGTGCAGACAATGGACATATACTGAGAATAATATCTTTGATATTAATATTTACTAGTATTAAAATAAGAAAGAAAATGTTGAATAAATACATTTTCAAAATAAAATCAAAAATTTGTTCATCAAAAAAATCAAAAAATAAAAATTGTTTTTTAACTATATCTTTTAGGTAGTGTTAATTTTTACCATTTTTTTAATTTCTGAGATTCTTGTATCATCTCATTTGATATATACACTATTCTTTGCAGCAACTTTACTACTTATACATGAGATCCGTTTAAATTATTTTTTAATTTATTTTTAATATCAAAAAATCCTTCTTTATATATACAAATACACATTAAAACATGGTAATTTAACAGAAATATGCATTTCGGCTATCTTAGCCCTCTTCAGTTTCATTGTTTGTTACCATGCACTTTTACTATTAAATTATTGAGAAATTTGGTGAACATTTTTGAAATTGATAGAAATGATCTTTCTTTCCAGGAAAACAGTTTTATTTGTAAAAGAGTGAATTATAGTGTAAAAATGAAGCAGCTATCTATTAATTGTAAAATTGTTTTTTTAAAAAAGAATGTGAGAAAATCACCATTAGGAAAGATCGCTATAGAATATTGATGTGCTAATTTTATGTAAAAAAATTTTAATGTGTCTAGTAAAAGTGCATGGTAACAAACAATGAAACTGAAGAGGGCTAAGATAGCCGAAATGCATATTTCTGTTAAATTACCATGTTTTAATGTGTATTTGTATATATAAAGAAGGATTTTTTGATATTAAAAATAAATTAAAAAATAATTTAAACGGATCTCATGTATAAGTAGTAAAGTTGCTGCAAAGAATAGTGTATATATCAAATGAGATGATACAAGAATCTCAGAAATTAAAAAATGGTAAAAATTGTTTTGTCAGTTGAAAAATTAATTAAAAAAAAGTCATTAAAATTTTTGATTCTCCACAAAGTTTTTCAATTCTTAGAAAAATAAATCAACAAATATAATTAACTAGTTGTGAGTTTCCATACTTTTAAAGCAAACTTATTTTGGCCTATATTTATTAATATTTTTGTTCATAATATTTATTAAATTTCAAAGAAAATTGCAAATAAACCCTAGTATAAGTAAGTAAAAATCTCAGTAACTTACTTTAATTATAGAAAGTTACTTATACTGAGTGGTTTACATTCTCTAGTGTGGATAAAGGAACCACAGAAGTATACATAAGGGGCAACGAAGAGGAACTTGAAGGATAGGCTAGAAGAACAAGTGTGAAATAAGTATCGGGAACTTAACAACGGCACTGTCAAGATGTGCTTATGAACATCAAGTGAATATTAAATGGAATGAAGCTAGGGTAATCGACAGCACTACAAACCCAACAAAGCTGAATTCAGCAGAAAAATTGCATATATACCAGAGAAGCCACCAGGAGGACATGATTAATGAGAAAGAAAAAGAGACAGTTTCAAGTGCTTGGAAATTTGCACTAAGACAATAAGGTGTAGCAGCCATAAACTTAAGATAAAAAAATGGAACTATACTGCACTGTTTTATGTTGTTTTTTGTTTTTTATTAATTTTGATTAAATGTATAGTTTATTAAATATTTTATCTGTAAATATCCCCAAAATTTAAGTTTTGTACTGATAATCGTTGAAAAGTATTGTTTTTTGAAAACTTTAGAGAATTCTGTATTAGAATCTTAATGACATGTATTTTGAAATTTAGAAAGTTGTTTGTTCTAAACTGTTAAAAGCATTAGAGTTGAGGATGGTTGCACAGTAGTCGAAAACATTTCTCTAAAAATAAAAAGTTTACTTAATAAACTGTCTTTGGGACTGCTTAATAGTGCTGTTATTGAGAGTTTTAATATATGTGTACCTAAAAAAAGCAATAAAAAAACTTTTAGTGATTTACTTATACTAAGGTTTATTTGCAACTTTCTTTGAATTTTAATAAATATTATGAACAAAAATATTAATAAATGAAGGCCTAAAGTAAGTTTACTTTAAAACTATGGTAACTCAAGACTTCAAACATTTACAAGTATACAAATATATCATATTTACAACTACTCATACTTATGACAGTGATGTAATCAGTAAATACTGTGATTGGTTAATGCAATTCCATCTTTTTGAGTACCTGACCCAATGATCTGATATATAGAAAGCATCCTTTTTTTTTGTGTCTGGTTTTTATAGTTTTTTTTAATGTTTATTAAGATAATGTATAGTATCCTAGTAGACAGTAGTAGATAATTCATAAATTTTCGACAATTTTACTTCTGACCAATTCAGCTTATGATGGCAGGTTCAAACTGAACCTGAGGAGTATATATAATGGATATGTGTTGATTTACTTGTAATGCATTTGAACATCATTTAAGATATTGGAATTAAACTACAATATCAATATATTGTAGTATATCAATATATTGTAGTTTAATTGTCTAACAACAATGGTTTCCAAAATTTCTAAATTGGATAGCCATATTCATTAATTCAAATTATAGATAGCCGGAAAGAACTGTGTTTAGGCAAAAATGTTTATATTAATTTCATAATTATTTATTATTTAATTACATTATACAATATAGTACTAAATACATAAAGATTCTATACAATCCAATGCTTATATTTTGGAAGAATTTGCCAAACTCAAATTTTGCACAAGTTGAATTTTCATTAATTATTGCAAAATCAAGACAATAATATATTCTGTATATATAATATGCTATTAGATAGAAGAATATAATAACTATCATAATAAAAGTTCAATAAGACTGCACAAAACAAAGACAAAAAAGTAAAATGCTAATTCTGATTAAAGTTATTGTCCTTTTGCAGTCAATAACTTTAATCAGAAGCATTTTCAATGTACTTGGTGCCTTCCTCAGCTGCTACTACAACACTCATCCTGTTACACAAGAACAGGAGGCTACTACACAAAATAAACAAACATAAAATTCAAAGGACAGGACCACATCTGGAACTGTTCTCCTTGCCTGCAAAGCCATATAATTTGTTAGGCACCTGATCGTCTAAAAATACATTGAGTAGATTACAGAAACAAAATTATATACTATGTATTTTTCGATGATCAGGTGCCTGACGAATTATATGGCTTTGCAGGCAGAAGGTGCTAAGGAGAGCACTTCCAGATGTGGTCCTGCCCTTTGAATTTTGTTGTTTGTTTATTTTGTGTAATAGTCTCCTGTTCTTGTGTAACAGGGTGAGTCTTGTAGTAACAGCTGAGGAAGCTGCTAAGTGAATTGAAAACATTTCTGATTAAAGTTTTTGACTGCAAAAGGGCTTTGCGTTTTACTTTTTAACTATCATAATACAATTCAAATGCAAAATTTACAACATATGTCATAATAATCATCTTAACTTTTTAACACTTAATCACAGAAGTAATGTTAATTTTTTTTTTGTATTTAATAGGAAAATTTTATTGTTTTAATATATTTTTTTTTGTATTATTATTTATTTGTAATTTTTTGGAAAATCATATAAATCAGAAATTGTATAATTTAATAAGTTTTTATAAGCATAAGTTGAGGAATATCTATATGTAACTACTAAAATAAGTAAAAAATAAGATAAATAAAAAAATTTGCAAATTTTACTTTTTATGAAAAAATAAAATCTGAACTGAATAAAAAATGTCCATTGGATCAAATAAAAAAAGTATACTACTATTCCAAACTAAAAATAAATAAGTACTTTGGCTAACATATTGATACATTAAAATTTTTTATTTTTCTGGTATTTATATATTTAAGATTTATTTTTTATTAATAAAAATTTTAACACAGTATAGTGAATGCTGATATAAAAATATTAATCTGAAATTTTATTTTATATGACAGTAAATGGAATCACAACTGTATAGTACAAGGAAGTTTTATACAAATTGGAATGCATGCTCAATGCTAGAAAAGTGACAAAGTTGACTGATAGGCTCTGGTAGACGGTGCGATGTTTACGCTTGCTATTTTCGCAAACATGCATTCAATTCTATAGTTAATTGATTTTGTCTTGATGGGATATGTCTGGCATCAAAACAAAGTCAATTAACTATAGAATTGAATGCATGTTTGCAAAAATAGCCAATCTAAACATTGCACAACCTGCTAGTCAACGTACTTGTTTTTCTAACATTGAATAAGCGATCAAGCAGTCAATCCAGTCTATTATAAAATGTCCTTGGTATAGTAATATAAAAATTTTATTAATTTGGATAAAACTAATTGATTTCTTTAATTTTAATAGTTTTTGTAATTTTATGAGAGAATGACAATGTTACAGAATTGATAAATTTATGTTATTTTTTTTCTGATATTTGATACAATTTTAATTTATACTTTATCTGAAGAAGATAATAAATAAAGATTTTTTAATAATAAACCTGTTTAAATAAATGTGAAATCAAATAATTTAATTGATAGAATATAATCTCATATCAATTCAAAATAGCATTAAATAAAATAATATCCTCTTCATAAAAAGTATGATTAAATCTTATTTATTTTGTAATATTTATAAAATAAATAAGATTTAAATTTATAATTCTAAGAAATTTATTTTTTCACTTATAATTTTAGTACAGTTATGTTCACTCATTTTTAATATGTAACATTTTAAAATTATTTTTGTCAACATTCTTCTAAATAACTTGTTATTTTGTCAAATTACTCTTATTGTATACTAAAATATTACTTCCAAAAATAAATGCTTTATTTTAACATTCTTGTTTCAAAATTCTATTGAATAAATTCATCAGTAAAAAGCCAAAAATAAAATTAATTTCAATTACTTATATTATGAAGATATAGATAATTTATCATCAATAAAATAACAATAAAAAACTACTTTAAAAAAGTTAGAATGTCAAAATGATTGCACTTAACTAACATACAGCAAGACCCTGCTTAATGCTGCTCTTTTTAATGCTGTTTCAATTTTCTGAATTCTATATATTTTATTGATTCATTTTGCCAAGGATTTTCAAATCGTTATATTCAGATAAATCCGAAATCGCACTAATCTGTTGCTTTGATACTCCTCTGCTGTCTTGCAATGTGTTTGTTATCAGTTCAGTGCAGTACATATGAAAATTTGCTGCGGTCACAATTCATATTTATGATGGTTCATCACCATTATCTATTACGTAAATTATGGATCAGTTTATACAAAATAATCCAAATTTTGATAGATGTTTAAAGACAAGACAAAGTGTCATTGATATGATGTCTTACTATTGACAGTTGCTTGCCAAATGAAAGAGGAAAAGGCAAACAATTTTTCATTAGATAATCCTTAACGAAAAACAAAAAACATCAAATGAGGAAGAACCTTCTTCATTGCAAATAAATTATTTACTTGAATATTTTTGATTTTCATGAATGATTTACGAATACAAATTGATATTAACAACAAAAATGTCTATAATTAATATAATACAATAGTAATAATACATGTTACAAAATAAAAAAGGAACATATATTTTTTATTCACTGTCCCCTCTCACCTATTCCCATTATTTGTGTGTTAAGATGATCCCGTTTAATGCTGTTTCGTTTAGTGCTTTGCTTTTTTGGAACATATCCCCCACATTAAACAGGGTCTTACTGTAGTACAATATATATATTAAAAAATAAAAGAAATAATTTATATTGTTTTTTCTGATTAATATATATTTTTTTAACTGAAAATAGAATTAAAACCAAAATATTCATTTGATACAACAATTTAAAATTTTTCATATTAATTAATGTTTAAAAGAAAATGAGAGACTGAAAAATAGAATTACATAAATAGTATATTTTCCTTTTTAAATAAAATTTTTCAGACAATTTGCAATATTTATAAATAAAAAAAGATTAAAAAATCTTAATTTTAAATTATGGTATATACAAAAATAAAACTTTTAAAAAATTATTTATAACAATAATAATAAATACACAAAGTAAAGTTATTTGATTTTTGATTTATAAAACATATTTCATTGATTGATTGTCACAAAATACTATTAATATTTCACAATAAACTAAAAATTCAATAAAATACTGTAATTTATTTACAATTAATCAAACTATTCCATGATATGACATTTTATGTTCTTTCAAGCCATCCTCATGAGTAAACCATTTATGACATACTTTACAAGGATATCTCATTTGGCCTCGATGATGTGCAACTCTTTCATGACGTCTGAGATTAGTTCTTCGGTTATATTGTGCATTGCACATAGAACATGAATAAATGTGAGCATTTTCCCTTGTTTTCTCTAATCCAGAATCCCCTAATACATTACACATTAAATCCCATGCTGAACCTGAAATAATTTTAAATTATTTATTTTATTGATTAGTATAGTTGACATAATAAAAAAATTTATTAATAAAGAATAATCAATATTAATTGATAAAATTTGTCAAAAATATTTCATTTTTTTACCATCATCATCAACTATAAATAAAATATTTTAATTAAAATAGTAATAATTTGTAACCAATTAAAAAATATTTATTCAATATTTAATCAATTGTTATGATTAGAATGTATGTTGCTTTATTTTCAACAATGATATTGTTTTATAATAATAAGTATTAGATTAAAAGTACTTTATGGTTTATAATAGAGCATTTAGAAATATCATTAATAGACTGTATAATAACTTTTTTTTATTAAGAATTTTAGATTAAATTTTTTAATACCTCTTTTGAATTTTTATTTATCTGAATATTAAGTGTAGGGCCACTTAAAGCTCTATTGCCGATACCTATGAAGAAGTCATCTATACTGTAGAGGATAAAGATCAAATGGCTGGGCTTTGATCTTTCATATAAATTTTTCATAGTGAAGCCTGATAAAAAATCAAAATCCCACTATTTGAAAAATTTCTCTAGAAGATTGATACGTTTCTGCATAATCCATGTGACCAATGATATAATTATTTTATAAAAATATCTATAATTATCTATCTTTGGTCATCAATCAGAATATGCAGTATTCAACTGAAAGTAGAGATATAAGTTTATCATTTAATATATAGTAGGTCCCTGACTTATACAATTAATTTGTCCAAAAAATTTCTGTATAAAATCAATAATTGCTTAACTCCAACAATGTTTAAATTTGATATACATAAAATGACCACATTAGCAAACAGCAGGCCAAATGAAATCTATAAACATACTTTAAGCATAAATAAGAAAATTTAAGGTCATGTGATATTTTTGCAAAAAAGTAAATTGCTTAATAAATTTTTCATTCACATTTTATAGAAATTTAATGAAAATAATGTGACTAAATATAGTGTCATTCAGGTATCTATGAAATTGCATAAATCAAAACCATGCAAATCAAGGACTTACTCTATTAATTATTATTGTTTCATGCCACTTTTAACAAAAAACACCTATTTCTAACTGAAATTGAAAAATTTGGATATACAGGCAGTTCTTGACTTAGTAAAAGTATTGATCTCACATATGTAGATCCATACTTACATAAAAGCTAATTATAGTTAATGATCAGGCTTGAATTGGATCCCTTCTGTAAAATTAATGTATGCAACTTTGAATTGAATTCAGATCTTCTATGATGATAAGCAACTTTTTTACAATGTGACTTAGGTGCTTACTCTTTAATATAACTATTTTTTAAATTATGCCTTTGTAACCCAATAGTACAGTATAATGTATGCTCTTGACATATGTTTTGATTTACATAAGGTTTTGTGAAATGATTCATTTATATGAGTTGGGGATTGTCTGTATTTCTTTATTCTTAAATAAGAGCTATTATAAATTTATATTATTATAATCATTTTGCCACATTTTTAATAATAATACAAATTGCAATTAGCTATTATATGAGAAAATGGATTCTTTGATTCCAATCCGCATTACAAATAAATCTTGCTTAAAACAGAGATTGTGAAAAAAAAAACATTTAAATAATTATAAAAAAATTCAATTTCTTTTTAAACTGAAGTGGAATATAAATTTGAAATGCATTTCTTTTTAAAATGATGATGATCTAAAGGTAAAAAGCATTTCTTTTTTTAATAAGAGATTCTCTTTCTAGTGTTCCATCTGGATACAGTATATCTTTTCTATATAGAAAAATATATGATAAAGTCATTATCGCTAATCACCAATGAACATATTATAAATAATAGGAAGATATTCAGGTAATTATATAAAATTATTTTAATGATGCGATTAAAAATATTTTACAAAATCAATTATATCATCAATTATATATAATATTTTTGAAAGATAAAAATATAATAGTAAAATAATTAACAGAGTATTTACTTCATAGAAAAAATTTTGACACCTTTAAAAAACTACAGCAGACTAAAAGATATATATAAAAAAAATTTATCAAATAAATTAAAAGTAAGTCAAAATAAGAAAAAAACATATAAATATTAAAGAAATTATTGAAATCTTATAAATATAAAACTTTTTAACAATTATATTCAGTTTTATTTAAATAATCTAATTTAATCATAAATGAAGCATCTTACTATATTCATGCCTACAATGAAATGAAAAGCAGTTTGGAAAGTGTTTTTATATCTTAATACATTAATTACTGTTAATAAAATTCAAAAATTTATACTTTTTGGAAAATTCAACCATTTTAATATAAAATTTATAACAACATATATTGGGTTGTGACATAAATAATTTCCATTGTATTATAAAAAATAGGCTTACATTTAATCAATTATATAATCACTATAGTTACTAATGATAGCTTACCATTTTATAGGCAATTAATGAATGCCTTCTGAATAAAAGTTTTTATTTTTTGATACAAAAATTTTTGATACAATTTTTTGATACTTTTTTGAATCAAAAAATAAAAACTTTTATTCAGAAACTTTTTTAACAATGAACAAATCAATTCTTGAATGAAAGAATTGATTTCTTCATTGTTATTGAACTTTTTACCATTTAATGCATTTTGTAATGATCTAAACAGGTAATAATCAGATGGCACAAAATCCAAAGAGTATGCTGGATGTGGTAATACTGACCATTCAAGTTCCAAAATTTTCTTCTGAATGACTTTAGTCTAAAGTTGTTCAGGAGAAAATTTACTGAATAATGAGATCAATGATATTTTTCAAAATGTACAGAAAAAATGGCAATATTATATATTATATTCAGGTTCAGATTAAGACCTTTCAGGCCGATAGATATAAAAATTTTTAAAACAAATTATAAAATTGTTCAATAATTTTTAACATACTTTTGAGGCCGAAAATTCAACCATTTTGATATAAAATTTATAACAACATATATTGGGTTGTGACATAAATAATTTCCATTGTATTATAAAAAATAGGCTTACATTTAATCAATTATATAATCACTATAGTTACTAATGATAGCTTACCATTTTATAGGCAATTAATGAATGCCTTCTGAATAAAAGTTTTTATTTTTTGATACAATTTTTTGATACTTTTTTGAATCAAAAAATAAAAACTTTTATTCAGAAACTTTTTTAACAATGAACAAATCAATTCTTGAATGAAAGAATTGATTTCTTCATTGTTATTGAACTTTTTACCATTTAATGCATTTTGTAATGATCTAAACAGGTAATAATCAGATGGCACAAAATCCAAAGAGTATGCTGGATGTGGTAATACTGACCATTCAAGTTCCAAAATTTTCTTCTGAATGACTTTAGTCTAAAGTTGTTCAGGAGAAAATTTACTGAATAATGAGATCAATGATATTTTTCAAAATGTACAGAAAAAATGGCAATATTATATATTATATTCAGGTTCAGATTAAGACCTTTCAGGCCGATAGATATAAAAATTTTTAAAACAAATTATAAAATTGTTCAATAATTTTTAACATACTTTTGAGGCCCTTTAGACTAAAGTCGTTCAGGAGAAAATTTTGGAGTTTGAATGGTCAGTATTACTATGTCCAACATACTCTTCAGCTTTTTGTGCCATCTGATTATCATCTGTTTAGATCATTACAAAATGTATTAAATAGGAAAAAATTCAATAACAATGAAGAAGTCAATTCTTTCATTCAAGTTTTTTTTGTATCAAAAGATAAAAATTTTTATTCAGAAGGCATTCATCAATTGCCTATAAATGGGAAAATGTCATTAACAACAAGGATTGATTAAATGTAAGCCTATATTTTTTTAATGATTGATTGATTGATTAATTGATTAAATGTGAGCCTATATTTTTTTAATGAATAAAAAAATGTTTTTTTAATACAACTGAAATTATTTATGTTACAACCCAATATTACAATCAATACTAATTGGAATTCATTTATAACAATTTTTGATTTTCTTCTTGTTCATCATTTCTGATTAAGATTTATTTTAAAATTATGTGAAAGAAATGTTTTCAAAGAAATTATTTATCTTTGCACATTGCTATGATAACATGTAACAACCAACAACAGATCTGCAAAAATAAATTATTAAATTTATTTTTGCAAATATAATTATTAGGCTCATACATAATCAGAAAACATCATGAACATATATAGTTATTTAAGAAATTCATTGCTTTCATAGCTCTCTTCTATGTAGATATCCATAAGTAAAATACAAAAGACTTTAGTAGGATACAGTTTATTCAACATAAAAAAATTTACAAGTCAATAGCATGTTCATCTATCTTCAGCTAATGGAAAATGAATTAATATAAAATTAGAAAAAGAATAATAAGTGCATTAGAACACAATAATTTAAATTTTAAATTTATATGAAGCAGAGTTCTATAAATTGGCCCTGTATTGAACCCTGTCATCTGTTGTTGGTTGCTATGTGCTACCATAAGAATGTGGCAAAGTGTCATTTAAAGAGAATTTTATAGATTTTTATAATTTCTTTTTTTTTTACCTTTGGTGTTTCAATGTCCAGAACAAAATGATTTAAATACAAAAATTTAAATGATTGTGTTCTAATAAGCTTATTATTATTGTTCTAATTTTATGTTTAATTCATTTTTGTCAACTGAAGTGGGTTGAACAAATAAAAAACATTACTGAACTATAAATTTTATATTGAATAAATTGTAGCCTGCTGAAGGCTTCTGTCTTTTATTTATGAATATAATTATTTATTTAAAAAATCAAATAATATGGAAAAGAATAGAGTAATCCTCAATTCCCAACATTATAATTTGCTAAATGGTAAAAAATTAATATAATTCTGACAAAAGTATTCATACTTGTATTAAACCTATTCAATAATATAATTTCTGAAAACGATGGATATAAAGACACTTGTCAGAGAACAATTTAACAAACCTGAATGGCAATGGTAGCATTTTGAAGATATTGTGACAATGTTTCCTATAGCAAAAATTAAAAGATTTTGTTAATTTTTAATTGTGAAAATTTGTTTCAGAAAGAGATTCCATATAGTGAAACAGGAATTGGAAAGCAGTAGCAAGTAGAGGAATTAGCTGTCTAATATTATCTATAGTAGAAAACATGACTAGCATTTCCCAAGCATTTCTGATATCTAAGTTTCCTTCAATTTATAAATTATAAAAACAAACTTATAATCTGCTTTATAAATTTTTATAATGATGCCTATTTACACACACTTTCTGAAGAAGCTCATTGAAGATAGATGTTTTATGCAAAAGCACTTTGGACATTATTAAAACATTGTTGGTTTTAATTTAATTGAATTTTGTATGTTATTTATTACAATGAATTTGCTTTCTGATTATTTAGATGTTTATGACATCCCATTACAATTCATTATTTATGAAAAAGTCATTTTCTCAAAGGAATAATGATTCTATTTCTATTTTAAATTCTAATTAAAAATAAACATGACAATATTTGCAGGTAATTTAGTGAACAAACTACCAAACAATTTCAGAGAAAATATAATGAGAATTGTAATTTTAATGCTAATCTAAGTTTACCTGGGAAGTATAAAAAACAAATATTGAAACTATTTTTAAATTCAGGATGTCTAGCAAGAAGATTTATAGAGTATCTCAGAATTTTGAATGTCTAATAATACATGTAGTTATAATATTAAAAATTGCATCATCAATACCACCTTTAGTGATAGAAATCCTTTTAAATTTATGAAAATTTATTAGTTCAAAAAGTTCAAAAAGTTATTAATGAAAAACATAGGGACAAATCAAAACATGATCATCTTAGAAATCTTATTTTCCTTTGGGAAGTAAACTACCATAATAATTGTGGATTTTTTATATATTTTTTTCTGTAGAATATAAAAAAACAATTTAATATTTTTGAAATAATGACACATCTATATTAAAAGTCAAAATAATTGTCTAAATTAACAAATTGTTTTGTATGTATAAATTCAATAATTGATCATTTTATCCTTTTTAATTTTGAAATAATGTCACATCTATATTAAAAGTCAAAATAATTCTAAATTAATCTATATTAAAAGTCTTAATTCTAAATTAACAAATTGTTTTGTATGTATAAATTCAATAATTGATCATTTTATCCTTTTTTTAATTTTTGAAAGTATTTTTATTTTTTTCTTCATATCTATATTGGAACTCTCTGGATATTGCTGGAATTGCATTCTGACATATTGAGAGAGTACAATTCTAGCATTAAACATTAATTTGGAATAAATTATCACAAGTATGGCAGCCACAAATATAATTTGACTAATTTTCTTTAAACATTTGATCACTGACAATACTAAACTCATTGGTTTTTGTGTTTAGCTAATTGTTAACTTTGATTATTACTTTTGAAGGAATTCCTAACATAGCATTATCACTGAATGTGAAAAATTTGATGGTCATAGCATTAAATAATATTGCAAAAATAAATTTAAAAAAATAGGGTCTGTTATATTAATAATTAAAAAAATATATTGAAAAAAAAATATTTATTAAAACAGATATATTATTAGACAAGAATGTTCTAATTTTGAATAAACGTATAATAAAATGATTGATTTAGATAAACAGTTGAAAATTAATAGGATCTATTATATTAATATCTAAAAAAATATATTGAAAAAAATATTTATTAAAACAGATATATTATTATACAAGAAGGTTCTAATTTTGAATAAACGTATAATAAAATGATTGATTTAGATAAACAGTTGAAAATTAATTGAAGATAAATCAAAGAAAAAAGAAAAAATATCAGATTTGGAAAACTGATAGAAAGTGATAAAAAATCAATTAATTGAAGATTAAATGAAAAGGTAGAATTCTGAATAGATTCGTGGGATTTCAATACTTTTAAGACTTATAAATTTAAAGAAAATAGTCAAATATTAAAATATGACATTTTTGAACATTTAAAAACAAAATTATTCCTTTAACAATATCTTAGCATATATAAAAACAAATATTTAAAAGTGATATTTAGAATAATTTTAAAGAAATATATATTTTTTTTTTCAAGCTTTGAAAAATCATGAAAATTTTCCATGAAGGTGATCAACTAACGTTGGTCTGGTATAGTGGGAGTTGTCCCTTTAAAGATTTGAGGTGACTATGGATTGCCTTGCCTAGCTTCTAATTTCTTATCAAAAATTTTCCATGAAGGTGATAAACTAACATTGGTCTGGTATAGTGGGAGCTGTCCCTTTAAAGATTTGAGGTGACTATGGATTGCCTTGCCTAGCTTCTAATTTCTTATCATTATTGCAAAATTTGATTATCAAAATCCATGATAATGAATGGAGCACAATAGATCCCCTTTCCATAGAAAGAGGAGACCTAGAGAGTAAAAATATCTCTGTATGAGTAAGAAGATATAAGTTCAATCAAACATTGAATCATTCAATACTATGCAGCAGTAACTTTAAAAACTAAAAATTATTTATTCAATATGTAACATTTTCAGTTACATCAACCATCTTCAACTACAAACTTAACAAAAGCAAATACTTTAAAATACAGGCTAAAGAACTACTCTTTAGAGAGAGGCTAAAGAATTGCTCTTTAGCCTCTCTCTTTTGCATACAAGAGTATTTTTTACTCTTGTATGCAACACATTTATTAAAGAACTACTATTATTCTTTAGCCTCTCTCTTTTGCATACAAGAGTATTTTTTACTCTTGTATGCAACACATTTTATAATATTACATTCATATGGCTTATATATTAGACAGCCAATAAAGTTCTGTCAGACTTTCACATGATCAAATCACATGTGCTTCCCATAGCATTCCTTCAGAGATGAGACAGATAATAGGAAGGTAACCTGTTAGTGAGTGTTTCCTCTTGTAGCAGGATGGTAGTGGTCACCACAGTTAAACAGGGAAGTCAGCGAGAGCAGTTCAAACAAGGGAACCCCAAACAGTGTTATATGGGCCTGTATGTTGTACAAGTTTAAACTGGGAACAAAAGCTAGTGCAGTGGGAAGAAAAGTATGTCAGACATTTGGTAAGGATGTAGTAAATAAGCGGACAGTACAATGATAGTCTAATAAATTTAAGGATGGCAATGAATCCCTCCAGGATGCATCATATACAGGATGTCCATGAGCCATAGACAATGAGGCATTTAAGGCAGCTATTGAGGCTGATAGTGGCCAAGGTAAATAAGCGGACAGTACAATGATAGTTTAATAAATTTAAGGACGGCGATGAATCCCTCCAGGATGCATCATATACAGAATGTCCATGAGCCATAGACAATGAGGCATTTAAGGCAGCTATTGAGGCTGATAGTGGCCAAACATATGAAGCACTGGGAGAAGCATTCAACTGTAGTACAAAAACCATTCGATAACACTTCTATCAGCTTGGGAAATGATATAAAGTGGGATGATGGATCCCATGAGTTGACTGACTCAGAAAGCAACACGAGCAAATGCCTGTTTCCTTGCTATCTCATCAAAGGAAGAATCCTTTTCTGAACAATGTGTGACCTGCGATGAGAAGTAGGTTCTTTACAATATTCCATGGCACCATCATCATTAGTTGGCACCATATGAACCTGTCCCAAACAACCGAAACTATTGCTGCATCAACAGAAGCTTTAGCTTTGTATTTAGTGGATTATTCAGGATATCATGCATTGCAAACTGTTGCACCTGGTCAGACAATCAATGCAATTGTGTATTCTCAGCAACTGGAATATGTGCAGGACAAACTGATGGTGGAGCCACACTTGTGAATCGCAGAGATATCAATCTGTTACAAGACAATGCAAAGTGACATGTTGCTAAGGTTGCCTGTGACTCTCAGCAACTGGAATATGTGCAGGACAAACTGAAAACTGTGGAGCCACACTTGTGAATTGCAGAGATATCAATCTGTTACAAGACAATGCAAAGTGACATGTTGCTAAGGTTGCCTGTGATATTATTATCCAACTTAGTTGGGAAACACTAATGCAACCCCCTATGTTCCCCTGAAATTTCATTTTCGGATTACTCTTTGTTTCAATCATTAGACAACCATCTGCAAGGATGACAGTTCCAGATCCTTGACAAGGTGATAAATGAAATGGACGACTTCTTTGGTTCACATTCTGCTGAGTTCTATCATTGAGGGATCTATAGTCTACCCAAGCATTGGAGACAGGTCATTGCTGCTGATAGGGACTACTACTGATTTCCAAGAACATCTTAATTCATGTTATCACTTTTCTCTTTGTAGGATAAAAATCCAACAGAACTTTTCTGGTTGCTTTATATATAACTTCAAATGAAAAACTCTTTACCATATTATCATAAATGTAAGATATTATCTACAGAAAATATGGTAGAGATCAGAGTTCAGTACTTAGAGTCATAAATAAAAGCACCATCAACATTTACTCTCTATTTTCTTCTTAGCATAGCACCATGTCTTAAAAACAGTTTCAGATTGCTGTTTGTTAATATTACTATCTAATACTCCTCTCCTATTTTCTTCTTAGCATAGCACTATGTCTTAAAAACAGTTTCAGATTGCTGTTTGTTAATATTACTATCTAATACTCCTCTCCTTATAATTCCTTATTTCATAGTTTCACATAGCCTCATCACCTTTGCATAATTCCATTCTATCATTTTGTTGCTTTTAAAACATTTCCTAGTCAGAGCAAGTCATTCTACTTGTTTTTATATCTTCTCTATGCTCTTTTAACCTAACATTCAAGTTCCTCTTAGAGCCATTGTCATTCTACTTGTTTTTATATCTTCTCTATGCTCTTTTAACCTAACATTCAAGTTCCTCTTTGTCACCCCTATGTAATACTCTTATCTATCCTTGTCACAATTTAATATAGAAATATGGTAAACATCTGCTGTACAGTCTTCATCATATTTGCACTTATCATTCCTAATTAGCATTAAATACAGTTGAGTCTCTTGCACATGCAAGTCTTTTACTTTTTCTTCTTAATTGTTTTTCCTTTATTTTATTGAAAATTGTATTCAAAAGTCTATCACTATATACACAACTATTATCTTGTTTAAGTCTCTTGCACATGCAAATCTTTTACTTTTTCTTCTTAATTGTTTTTCCTGTATTTTATTGAAAATTGTATTCAAAAGTCTATCACTATATACACAACTATTATCTTGTTTCCTAATAATATCAAATTCTATTATTCTTCCTTCTTCATCATTATAATGTATATAGGCTCTTCTATACAATACACAGAAAGCTGCCTTTTTATATCTTAATGGGTCATTCAACTATAAGAGGAGATGAACACTGGACTGTAAGCTGGTGTTCTTTTCTGCAAATATTATTCTAATTATCACAAGATGGTATATAATGTACTGAAAACGTTTTTGCTTATATTAAAGTGTTAGTCTGTTATGTCTGATTGCTATTTTGTGCTTTTTAATGCCTAAACTTTTGATAATTAAGAATTAAGCAGTTCCTTTAGGATTTTATGTTGTTATTATTCTAAGTTTGGTATTTTTATGTAAAGAGTTTTTTATTTGAAGCTATAATATAATTCATGTGAATATAATATTATGAACTGTGTTATGTACTAAAGTCTGTATAATTCAGCACTATAGAATGCCTAGGCTTTTATATAATGCTTAAATACTACAAAGTAAAATATAAAAAAAAAGATAATGACTTTATATGAAATGCTTAGGCAAATAAGTTTTAGGCAGTATGTGTGAGTGTTTGAGATGAAAGTTAAATTGTATCTGTTCATTCCTGTCATTGCAGGTAGATGTCTGCTACTATCTATCATCTCTACCAGTTTGATTCCAGAAATCAATAATGTTTAAAATAACAACAAAAACAGACTTTTTTGTCTCTTTATATCAAAAATATAAGGGTTACTAATGGTCAACAAAATGCAAAGGATTACTTAAAAAAATGAAATTCAAAAGATTGCCTGACAAGTTTTCATCAACTGAAGATGAGTAATTCCAATTCCTATACGTGGAGGTAAATAAAGGTCAAAGAGATGCTCATAATATTTTGGTCATTATAATGGACATAAAATTCCAATTCCTATACTTGGAGGTAAATAAAGGTCAAAGAGATGCTCATAATATTTTGGTCATTATAATGGACATAATGAGTGAAGGTTTCTGTAAATTAAACACATTATAAATAGTTTTAAAGCAATTTTCAAGAAAAATTAGTTTACAAAGTTTTGTGTTACCATATCTAATTTTGTGGTTTTCATTAAGACAATAATTCAGTTTGCACATACTTGTATAGCAACAATATCAATTTATCATTGTTCTTTCCTTATAATGTTGTTAGTTATATTTTCAGAAATAATATTTATGAAAATATCTGACTGATATATAAATAAATGATAAACAGCACAATTTTAAGTGAAACACTTAATTTATTAAAGAATAATTCTTTAATAAATTAAGTTTTTTCACTTAAAATTGTGCTGTGCATCATTCATTTATATTGTTGTTAGTTATATTTTAAGAAATAATATTTATGAAAATATCTGACTGATATATAAATAAATGATACACAGCACAATTTTAAGTTAAAAACTTAATTTATTAAAGAATAATTCTTTAATAAATATAACTAAAATCAAATATAAACATAAAAAAATAAACTTATATACAGACTGCATATACATATGTTAAATGTATACTTTGTGCAATGATATAAGATAAAATCAATTATTTTTATATCCTATTTTTAAAGGTTATGTGCTTAGGAATAAATAACCTTAGCAATGTTTTGTTGTTTCTGTATAAATGGTTAAAAGTTTAAACTTGTTCGAATCTCTATGTAGCCTGAAGATGGTATAAATTACCGTAAATGTTAGCTACTTAATAAAAATTTAAGAAGAATCTCAACTGTGAGGAGTGCTTTTATAATCAATTATAAGTTTAAAGAGTATAAACAGTAAATTAAATAGTATGAAATAATGATATTTATTATTTTCCTTTTTATCTGTAATTTATTTCTATGCAGTACTTAGATATTTCTATATTTATTACTGTTTAATATATACCTTGGTCTGCACAATTATTCTTTAGAATTAGTTATATCTTCTATTTTTATTTATCTTAAACATTTTCACATAATATCATTGGACTTCACTTAAAATTGTGCTGTGCATCATTCATTTATACATTGAAATTACAAGTGAAATGTCAGTAAAGAATAATTATATTTGACTAATATTTAAATAAATCTATGTTGTATTTTTAAAATATTTTCAATACAGTGGGTTCCAGACTTACATAATTTCAACTTATGTGATTTCAGAAATATAAAATTGTGTAAATCTTTTAATTTTTATTAAATTTCTATAAAAATGCTAATCTAAAATTCAATAAACAATTTACATTTTTGCAAAAATATCACTTATAGTCTTAAATTTTCTTATCTATAGTTAATGCAGGCTCATAAATTTTATTTGCTAATGCATCACTATATTGCTTGACTTATGTAGTTTTACATTGATGCAAAATTTTCTTGGACAAATAAGCCTCATAAGTTGGGAACCTATTGCACTAAAGATAATATTTAAAAAATATTTTTGAACACTAAAGTTTATTTACTATTCAATTCAATGTAATATATTGTAAATGATATGAATTACTATATACATAGGTTTATCTTATCTCAAACACAAAAACAATGATACTTATGACTTATAACTGATCAAAAGCACTCCTTGCAGTTAAGATTATTCTTAAATTATAAATTACCGTAAATGTTAGCTACTTAATAAAAATTTAAGAAGAATCTCAACTGTGAGGAGTGCTTTTATAATCAGTTATAAGTTTAAAGAGTATAAACAATAAATTAAATAGTATGAAATAATAATATTTATTATTTTCCTTTTTATCTGTAATTTATTTCTATGCTGTACTTAGATATTTCTATATTTATTACTGTTTAATATATACCTTGGTCTGCATAATTATTCTTTAGAATTAGTTATATCTTCTATTTTTATTTATCTTAAACATTTTCACATAATATCATTGGACTTCAATATTTTTATTAATATATAAAACTATCATGATTGTTTTTTTATTTAATACAGTATAGTCTCAGTTAACAATATTTTATATATCAGATTATATTAATTGTGCTATTTCCTAATATAATAAATTTTGATTAAACAAATCTATCACTACAATTAACAAAGAATGCCTTTTGTAGCTGCTCACCATCTAACTGAGAAGATTGCCATTAATTTATATAGAAAAATCACTTAATATTCATAATTTAACTTAAATGAAAAAAATGCAAAAGTAAAAATGAAAATTTAAATCTAATTTCATTGTACAGATTGATGAAACCAAGAATATAGATGAATGGACTTATGCACACCATTGATTAATATGAGAAAAAAGGGAAGAGACTAGTGCTTAATAGAACACTGGACTTCAATATTTTTATTAATATATAAAACTATCATGATTGTTTTTTTATTTAATACAGTATAGTCTCAGTTAACAATATTTTATATATCAGATTGTATTAGGAAATAGCACAATTTATATAATAAATTTTGATTAAACAAATCTGTCACTACAATTAACAAAGAATGCCTTTTGTAGCTGCTCACCATCTAACTGAGAAGATTGCAAGTGAAATGTCAGTAAAGAATAATTATATTTGACTAATATTTAAATAAATCTATGTTGTATTTTTAAAATATTTTCAATACAGTGGGTTCCAGACTTACATAATTTCAACTTATGTGATTTCAGAAATATAAAATTGTGTAAATCTTTTAATTTTTATTAAATTTCTATAAAAATGCTAATCTAAAATTCAATAAACAATTTACATTTTTGCAAAAATATCACTTATAGTCTTAAATTTTCTTATCTATAGTTAAAGCAGGCTCATAAATTTTATTTGCTAATGCACCGCTATATTGCTTGACTTATGTAGTTTTACATTGATGCAAAATTTTCTTGGACAAGTAAGCCTCATAAGTTGGGAACCTATTGCACTGAAGATAATATTTAAAAAATATTTTTGAACACTAAAGTTTATTTACTATTCAATTCAATGTAATATATTGTAAATGATATGAATTACTATATACATAGGTTTATCTTATCTCAAACACAAAAACAATGATACTTATGACTTATAACTGATCAAAAGCACTCCTTGCAGTTAAGATTATTCTTAAATTTTTATTAAGTACCTAACATTTTCGATAATTTATACCATCTTCAGGCTATATAGAGATTCAAACAAGTTTAAACTTTTAACTGCTTATATATATAAAATAACAAAACATTGTTATGATTACTTATTCCTAAGCACATAACCTTTAAAATTAGACAAAATTAATTATAAAGTAACAAATATAACTAAAATCAAATATAAACATAAAAAAATAAACTTATATACAGACTGCATATACATATGTTAAATGTATACTTTGTGCAATGATATAAGATAAAATCAATTATTTTTATATCCTATTTTTAAAGGTTATGTGCTTAGGAATAAATAACCTTAGCAATGTTTTGTTGTTTCTGTATAAATGGTTAAAAGTTTAAACTTGTTCGAATCTCTATGTAGCCTGAAGATGGTATAAATTACCGTAAATGTTAGCTACTTAATAAAAATTTAAGAAGAATCTCAACTGTGAGGAGTGCTTTTATAATCAATTATAAGTTTAAAGAGTATAAACAGTAAATTAAATAGTATGAAATAATGATATTTATTATTTTCCTTTTTATCTGTAATTTATTTCTATGCAGTACTTAGATATTTCTATATTTATTACTGTTTAATATATACCTTGGTCTGCACAATTATTCTTTAGAATTAGTTATATCTTCTATTTTTATTTATCTTAAACATTTTCACATAATATCATTGGACTTCACTTAAAATTGTGCTGTGCATCATTCATTTATACATTGAAATTACAAGTGAAATGTCAGTAAAGAATAATTATATTTGACTAATATTTAAATAAATCTATGTTGTATTTTTAAAATATTTTCAATACAGTGGGTTCCAGACTTACATAATTTCAACTTATGTGATTTCAGAAATATAAAATTGTGTAAATCTTTTAATTTTTATTAAATTTCTATAAAAATGCTAATCTAAAATTCAATAAACAATTTACATTTTTGCAAAAATATCACTTATAGTCTTAAATTTTCTTATCTATAGTTAAAGCAGGCTCATAAATTTTATTTGCTAATGCACCGCTATATTGCTTGACTTATGTAGTTTTACATTGATGCAAAATTTTCTTGGACAAGTAAGCCTCATAAGTTGGGAACCTATTGCACTGAAGATAATATTTAAAAAATATTTTTGAACACTAAAGTTTATTTACTATTCAATTCAATGTAATATATTGTAAATGATATGAATTACTATATACATAGGTTTATCTTATCTCAAACACAAAAACAATGATACTTATGACTTATAACTGATCAAAAGCACTCCTTGCAGTTAAGATTATTCTTAAATTTTTATCAGAAAAACATAAAAAATATTTGGGTTTTCTAATTTCTTTGACAACTATCATATTATTTTATTATGCTTTATATTCAATAGTTATAAAATGTTAACTAAAAATATGTTGTGATATATTAGATTTGGTAACAAGATGGAATTCTTATGTATCATGAAAATTCAGTTATTAAAATTCTGTATTAAAAAATGGAATTACTTAAAAACTTTGTCATTACTTTTGTTATGATATATTTCTTTGATTGCATAAAATTTTTATAATCAATATATATAATCTTTATTACATAGTATTTTTATTTGATTCATTTTGCATTTCACTATAATACACTAACAGACTGCTGTAAAATATTTATAATTGTGGTATAATTTTAAAAATAAGATTATAACAATAATTCTGAAATTTTGTATATTTAAAAGTAATATATATAGTAATAAAATGAATTCATCTTTTAGTCAAAGATCTAAGTTCTATTTATAGTATATAAATTTTATTATATAAGTAAATCCAAAAGTAATGGATGAATGAAAGCATCATTAAAGATTAAATTAATAAAATAAATTAACAGCTTGCATGATTTATAAGTATATGCTATTCAATTAAGTCTGAAACAGATATTATAATTGAGGCATATCACTTACAATAAGTAATTAATTACAATGAAATTATTGATTTCATACTGATGGAAGGCAATCAACTATAATTAAGTTACTTCCATTATACAAAATATTTTTTAACTATTCAGGCAATTAGATAGCATATAAAATATGTCAAATTCCTTAATCTTGTAGAAGTTATAAAGTAGATATTTATACAGATAGTCCTTAGTCCTCAAGTTTCTATTGTTAGAACTGACAATGGCAATGTCATTGATAAATTCTGTGATTGGTCAATGCAATTGACAAAGGATTCAAGTCTCTTAAACATTTTGGTCTGATAATAAAAAAAATCCACTTTGTCTGGTTCTTGTATTTTTGACTTTGTTAAGATTAGATTATTACAATAAAGTGGAGTGTAATAATAAATATTGTAATGGCAATCCATAAATTTGGGCATTTCTGATTTATGATCACTTCAACCTATGGTGTGTGATTCAAACCATCCCTTTCTTAAATCAGGGATTAATTGTAGTACGGTAGTTTGTTTATTCTATATGAAATTTAATCAACTTAAATTCATCAAATATCATGTAAATATTTCCAAGTTTAGTCCACCAAATTTTAAATGTTTTATGCAAATATTCTGAAATATTTTAAATTATTTATTAAAAGAAAAACATAAAATATAAATATTATATCTAAATAGAAATTCAAATATTTTGATAAAATTACAGAATTTTTTCTATGGAATTTTATTTATTGTTAATTCTTATAAATTTTTTAAATGAAATATTTTGCTTAAGAAAATAACAATATACTAATTTCTAAAAATTTAAAATTTCTTAATTCTTAAAATAATTTGTATTCAAATAAGGGAGTTTTTACAACTAATGTTAATAGAAATCCTTTCTTTGCATTTTGAACTAGTATTTTAGGAATATTTCTCAAAATGAAACTATGAGACCTTCTCTCATTTATTTCATCATCTTTCTTCTTGATATTATAAGTTAAATAAAAAACTTCCCTGTATAGAACTGATTTTCTCCTTTCATTTATATAGATTACTGGAATTTATGAATTTTTGTATATCACATGAACATCATGTGAAAGTAGCCTAAATTTTTCTTATCTATTTATATTTTTGTATGTTATAGTAATTTTAAGAAGATAGATTATAGAATTTTAATTTTAATAGTACTCTAGGATAAAGTGATTTAAAATCAATATTTTTAGGGCATCTTCATAGAAAGATTCTCAGTTTTAGCTTGTGAAAATTGCAAGAACTCTTCATTCTATATTCATGATTTTTTTTAATTCTTACATATGTAGTTTAATAGTGTCTGTAACTTTTTCAAAATTTTTAGGCATTGTGCATGTATTATGTAAAAATTTCTATTTAAATTTAATGACATCATTTATAAACAAATGAGAGAATACACAATATCTGTCCAAAAACTGCTATTGAAAGACTTTAATAATGCATTGAGTTACTAATCCATCTTTAATTATATTCAAAACATCTTTATGTTCTTAATTATTTAAAATATTTTGAAGTTTCAAATTATACAATATATAACAATTAATAACTCTAAATGCTATTAAATGTCTGATCTTAATATTAGTATAGAAATTTGATATTCCAAAAGTAGATGTATAAAAATATATCTAAGTTTAAAAATATATGGTAATTATTGGTACCTATGCAGATTAATTCATATTGCTAAGGCTATTGTTTTGAAGAAATATTAATTTAAATAAATGAAGTGTTATATATAACCTATAATGAAAAATTATATGAAAAAAATAAGTTCAGTTTTGAATTTTACTTTCGTTCTCAGGATATATCAAATAAGAATCTATATATAGATGAAAATTAGATCAGTTAAAGAAATATATTAGATACTTAAGTAAAAATTAAGAAATTTTAAAAGCTTTCATAATCATAAAAGAATGAATTGGAATATAGTGGATTCCTCTGGGACATATCGGGACTAAGCATTTTGTCCCAATTAAACGAAATAATAATAAATTCTAAAATAAAATATGTAATTCATAGGTAAATAAATAATAAGTAAAAAATAATAATTAAGTACTTATTTTAATGATTTATTAAAATAGGTACCTAATTATTAGCTTTTTACTAATCTCCTCTGACTTCTTCTTCAACACTGGGCCGCTGATATTCACGCCTTGCCCGCTAACTATAGAAACCTATTGATCTAATGTTTCTTCGACTTCTGGATTCTTTCCATCATGCTTTCTTTTGAATGTTCCAGGAATTTCTTTCTATAATGCCCACTCCTCATGCAGTTGATTTTCTTGTTGTAGAAAATGCGCTATGATAGATTTCGGTACACCAGTTATATCAGGAGTCTATGATGGCTTGCATTAAATGGCTGGCTTTTAATTTTATCCAGCAAAGCAATTTTATTAGAAAGTATAAAATCATTTTTTGGCATCTTGGCAAAGATTTAGAAATTTTAAATAAAATTGACACTGTAAATGAATATCGCTAGGTACAGTAACGATAGACTCTTAAGTAGACACACACTTGCTAGACTCACAACGATAGATAACTGATTCTCATCACGCTAGTGTTGCCGAATACATTTTATTGTTATGCATTATTTATCAGCAATGATATTTACTTATTATTTTACTAAAGAATGGATGTTTATATTAGTGTGGCGACAGTTTGTTGACGATGTGTATGTAATAAGACGATAAGAAATAATCCGCTCCATTGTGTTAGTCTGTATTGTCTTGTAGAAAGATTTAGCCTGAAAAATTACTGGTACAATAAAATGTTGTTATAATTTTTATATAAATTTTATTTTAAGAAAAAACACACAAGAAGTATTAGTGTACGTAGTGTTGTTATACTTTCGAAAAATCCCTAAAATATATCAAAAATTGAAAATTCCTTTTCTGCTACTGTCCCAATTAAGTGTTTAAATTATGTATTAGTTTATTAGTTTGGTTTTCATTCTTTGAAATTTGTTCCAATAAGTGGCTATCCCAATTAAGCAGAATCCACTGTATATACAAATCATGTTAAATTTCTATATCGGTGCTTCTCAAACTATTGGTTGCGACCCCAAATGGGATTGCAAACCAAAATGCTGGGGTTGCTAAAATTAAATTCAAACACTTGAATTTTAGTTTTTATGTAATTTCACAAACGCCCAATATTTAACGTATGACAACATAGCTGTGGTTGGTTGATTGTGTTCATCTTAACAAGTGTGTAAATGACTTAATGTAGTTGGTTGATTGTGTTCATCTTAATAAGTGTATAAATGATTTATATACTTGTATTGGTTGATTGTGTTCATCTTAATAAGTGTGTAAAATATACTTGTACGTTTTATTTCATATTTAATACCTGGGGTCGCGAAAGTAATTGGCTGATTGTGTTCATCTTAATAAGTGTATAAATGATGTAGTGATTGGTTGATTGTGTTCATCTTAATAAGTGTGTAAATGACTTATATACTTTTGCTGATTGTGTTCATCTTAATAAGTGTGTAAATGATTTATGTACTTGTTTATGAATTTTCAGTGTAGTTGTTTGATTGTGTTCATCTTAATAAGTGTGTAAATGATTTATGTACTTGTATGGTTGTGTTCATCTTAATAAGTGTGTAAATGACTTATATACTTGTACGTTATTGTTCATCTTAATAAGTGTGTAAATGATTTATGTACTTGTATGTTTTTTGATTGTGTTCATTTTAATTAAGTGTGTAAATGATTTATATACCTGTATGTTTTATTTCATATTTAATCTGAAGTCGCAAAAAATCTTGTAATGAAAAAATGGGGTCATGAATGAAAAAGTTTGAGAAACACTGTTCTATATATATATATATTTTGTAAAAATTTGTTGTTAACTTATATAAAACAATTTTTAAATATATTATATTATATTCTAAGCAACTATTTGAAACTTTTTTAAATCATTTATTATTAATGTATTGAAAGTGATATTGATTTATTTTATAAAATTACATTAGTAAAAATATTCATTTATTTACTATCAAAAATAGTTTTTGGATCCAGTATGCAATTTTGTACCATTTACTCCATTAGTTATATCAAAATATATAAAATAAACAGAATGGTCTGTAATATATTGTAGATCAAAGGAAATTTTTCATTACAGTAGGTCTCCTTCATATGCACTTAATTTATCCAAAAAATTTCTACATAAATGAAACAACATAAGTCCAATAGTGCTTAAATTCATTATATACAAATAAGTGCGGTAATAAAAGGAATGATGAAATGAAATTTATAAGCATATTTTAGACATATATAAGGAAAATGTAAGGTCATAAGTGATATTTTTGCAAAAAAGTAAATTGTTTAATGAATTTTCTATTCATGTTTTACATTACAATAGGTTTCCTTCATATACAGTTAATTAATTCAATAAAAGGAAGTATTCACATATCTCTGAAACTGCTTAAATCTGGGCTTAGTGTATTGACTTATTCACAGGCCAATACATTTCCTGGCTTCTGGAGTCTCAAGATTCAGGATCTACTTATACTTCAGTATCTAAAGTAGTTCAGATTTATGCTTACTTGTTTCATGATAATTATTGTATTAGATTAATATTTAATCTAATACAAAAATTTGAGAAATGTGTGATGGCTTTAAGCATTCTTAATATTATGTTATTCATAAACAAAATTAAAACTTAGAGTTTTCACATTTTGTTAAAAAAAAATATCACATTTTTGATATTTTTATTTAAACTGAATACATGATTAAAATTAACTTTCTAAAACATATAATTAAAATATTATCTGTTCTAGAGCTGTCAAGATTAAGTAATTAATCAGTATGATTAACTAGCTATTATTTTAATCACCATCAGTTTTGATGAACTTACTATTAAAAAACTGTTGTCATGGAATATGAACTTCATCCAATTTATCATTATAAAATTAATAATTTATTTATTGGTATTAATAAAATCAAAAATTGTAACTGATAAGTTATATTAAATATACTAAGATCGGAAGAGCGGTTCAGCAGGAATGCCGAGACCGATATCGTATTTTTATAATTGATTCATAACATTTTACCTTTGATTGATGATAAAGTTTTATGATGAAAATTTTGTTGTTATCTTTTTATATGAGACATTTTTTTGAATTAAATGTTAAGTTTATAATTTAAAGAAGAGTTCAAATGTTTATAAAATACAAATCTAATCATAAAACTGTAAAGAAAAATATGATGATAAATTATAAATGCAGTAATTTTTTTATATTTTATATTATAAAAAGCACATTAAATTGATAATTATTTTTCCCTTTTTCTTAACAATAAATATTTTGAGTATCAATCGATAATATTAAATTTAGATCAATAAATTAAAAATTTTTTATTATGCATATCACCATTTTTCAAACTCTATGTTGCTGGGGATTGGTTTTTTCACTGCCCTTTTTTTGTGACTCAAAAATAGAAGTACATTTAAATGGAATACATTTGAAAAAATTGAATGCATATTCATTCAATATATCCTTATCTCATAGAACCTCTGTTTCTATATTCAAATAATCTAATCCTTACAAGCTTTTAAATAGGACAAGCACATTTATTAATTGAATATTTTCACTCTCTTCTGCCTTATTGTTACATTGAATATTGAAGGCTGAAAGTGTTCAATTAATAAATGTACTTGTCCTGCTTAAAAGCAAGTAAGGATTAAATTATTTAAATAAAGATAGCTTCAGGATTCTAGCTTGAACCCTGAGGCAATAAATGTGAACAGTCAGAACTTAGAAATATCATAAATTTATGGATTTTTCATTACCAATCCTTATTAGAACACTATACATTATCATAATAAATTTAATAAATACAAAACTACAGAAAAAAGACACAAAAAATATAATTTTGGCACATCAGGCCATTGTATATGGACTCATACACATGAAATGCATTGACTAATCACAGAATTTACCAATTACGAATTGTAAGTTGATGGAATCTTAAGTCAAGGACTATCTATATTTATTCTCTACTTAATATGATAACAGTAAGTCATTTATTATATTTAATACTTTTTAAATTTATTTTCTGATAATATTTAGGGTCATACTAATATTTATATATATTTTTTAAGAATTGGTACCAGACTTTAGACCACACTTTAGGGAACTTAATTTTTACAGTATAAAGAACATTCTTTAAAAAGTTTGACAAAAATTTAGATAGGACTTAATTTTTTTGAAAATGTGAAATAAAGAATCCATTTATTGTTGTTCTATGAAATTCTTTGAAAATTATATTGTAATTTTTACTTTTAGTTAAAGCTATTATATTTTATGTCATATAGATATTACTTTGATATGCAACAAATATTTCTTTTTAAAAATATGCATAGTTCAAATATTAATCCTATTATTTTCTTTTAATAGAGATATTCATATTGTGGAATTGCTTTCCACAAGTACTACCTCTGAAGTCACAATACACCTCCAACCTCAGGGTCATGTACAAACTACAATTGATGCACCTGTTTTGCACAGAAATTTATTACTTGTTCTAAAATGCCATGTCCCTTTAACCTGGTTAATTGAATCATGGGGCATACAGGGAACTTTGGATGTTGTGGTAATTAACAATCCAACTTAAATGTCTAAGTTACTCATAAAAATTCTTTAGAATTAATAGAGAGATTTTTCAATTAGGCTGAACATGAAGTTAAAGGTTTGTCACTTCCAAAGTATCAAATCCTACGGGTCCAGACTCAGCAATTGGCTGCTGACACACCGGGTATTATGGAGGATGTGCAACTTGCTTATGGCACAGTTACTACATTTACTAAGGCTCACGTAGCTAATCGTGTTAATATGATAATTGTTGGAAAAGCAGGTAAAAATAAGTTCTAATTGAATAATGGTTTCTATTTGAAGGGTTTTTTATGGAATTTTAAAATATATATATATATATATATTTTAACAGATGGAAATGAATATAATATTCAGAGTGACAGTAGTCTTATCCTCAGTCATACACCACCACATTTACCTCAGTCTGCAGCTTCCGTATCTCCTCAACCATATCCTGATGCTAGCACTCCTACCCATCCCTATCATATTTTACAGTCAAAGGAAAAATTACTTAAAGAAATGAGAGAGTTACCTGGAATCAAAGCTGGAGACAATACACCCTATCTATTTCCCAAGTTTGAAACTCAGTGGGAAAACAGAGGTATTGTTACATAAACCATTGTTACTAATATAAAATTATTAAAGATTCAGTTTACAGAAATTTTAATTTAAAAAAATTTTATTAGATCTTGAAAGGACACCTAGCATGCAACTTATTCGAGAGATGGCTATGGACTGTCTTGGCGATAGAGTGCGGGTGTCATTTCCACGTGATAGAGTTGAAACTATAATGGATCAGCTCTTGGGAAGAGAAGATGGAAGACTCAAAGTAACACTTTCAGATCCAAAGTGTGGTGCTTTCCGAAATTTAACTCATATTATCTTAGAATCAACATGGGATGGATGTGGTGCTAAATTACTAACTGAAGGCAGAAATAGAGCATATTACAATCAAGTAAGCCACTTTTTTTACATTTATAATCTTACTTCTTGAAATACTACTCTTTATTCTTGAATCTTGTTTAATTTATATATATTTTTTGTTCAGGTAATATTTTGGGCTGACAGACGAAGCAGAAAGATTCTCAGTAGTCTTCAATCTTCACATGCTTTAGAAACCTTAATTGATGATGAAGATGTGGGACCAGAAGATGGATCTGGTTCTGATACACTGTCATCCAAATCTATAAAGCGCCGTGAAGCACACATATTAGTACCTCTTAGTTTCCAATGCATTTATAATATTACTGGAATGGGAGATTCATACAAATATAGTGAAGGAGTAAGTTTATTTATATTAAATTTAAAAAAAAATCATAATAAAGAAATCAGTTTTTAATTTCTTCTTAAACTTTACAGATGGCTCATCCTCATATTTATAAAATGAATTTATTTCTTGATAAAAATTTCACTAATCCTATTCCTAATCATGCATTTCCAATAACTGTCACAGCCAATGATTATATATTTGTTGAAAGTTCAGTGGAAGCAGGTATTTTATTTATTATCATTAATTATATAGAATAATTTAATTTAATTTTACATGTTCTAAATTGCATTATGATTACTGTTGCATAGGACCACATATGTGTGTTATGGTTGATGAATGTTGGTTATCAAGGACAAATGATCCTTATCATACAACTGCCAAAAAGAGCATACTCATAAGAAACAGGTAATTATATATTATATTGCATGAGAACTATTTGAAATGTGCTTGTCTTTAATTGTTTTTATATTTTTACAGTTGTCCAGCTGATCTTAGTGTTGAAATTATTCAAGCAGCATCCTGCATTACTCTTAGTAGACACCCTTCAGGTCAGCGTTTCAGTTTTCAGTTAAGTGAGGACTTTGTTAATGAAGATATGTATCTCCATTGTCAATTAAGTGTGTGTGCAACTTTGACAAATATTCAGCTTGGTGGCATCAGAAAGGTAATTATCAAATGCATAATTTGAATAATGGTAAAATAATAATGAATTAACAAATTTCTTTACATTTATACAGTGTTTTGATCCTCAAGATTATTGTGTGACTCAAAGCTTGAAACCATTTTTGGATGGGCCTCTGAATCGACATTTTAGTTTGGAAGTCGGTGGTCCATTTCACATTGTATCAAAACCACGTTCTGATAAGAAAGGTAACTTTACCTCGCTAAATGAATCTTTCAACTTGTATAGGCATAAAATGGAAATCCATTATTAAATTTTCTTTATTGTAGATTCTGAAAACAATGGTGTATCATCTTTGGAAAATAGTGAATGGTCTCGAGGAAAAGAAGATGTATCACAGCAAATAATATTAGTTGGATTATCTACAGAGGCTATTGTTGGAATTGCTTTTGCATCATTTGTAATTGGAGCTGGCTTGATGGCAATTCTTTGGGTCATACATCTTCAAACCGGTAAAATAATTTTCTATTTCATATTATGCTCATTAAAAGACAAGAAATTGACAATTGCATTTTTCTTTGAACAGATCCAATGAGGCAGCGAAGAAATCCTCCACAACACATGTCTCATCCTCCTTCACATCACCATCATCACTCAGGATATGACTTGTCTGGTCACAGTGGCAGCTCAACACCAAGTTCTCAAGCACCTATGACAGTCCATGCATGTGCATAATAATTGTCAGGACTAATTAGAAAAACACTAGAAGCATATCAGTTACTATTCACTCAAAGAAAGATTCTAAGAATGTCTCATTCCAATAATAACTTTTGTACATAAAATAGTTATCTTTGCCCCCAAATTTTTTTTTAAATCATCATTGTTAACATTATTTGTTCCATGGGCAACGTACAGAGTCACTCCCTAGAAACTCTTTACGACAGCCATTTCTCAGGTATTTTGTTGAAAATGTGTACAATTGACTTAACCATAATACTTTTCTCCCCTTATGTCACAGTCGGATTTTGAATTCATATTTATCTTTTTGTTATAACAGATGAGTATTTACTTTCAAAGAGATTATTAGTTATTATTATTATTATTATTATTAATATTATTATTATTATTATTAATTATTATTACTTTGAAATATTTCATAGTTTGGCATTAAATGCCTTCATAAGGCATTCACAGTACCTGGAAAGAAAAATCTTGTTTTTTTAGTAGTGTCAAAAAGATTAATTTAATGAGCAGTTTCAAAGAAATGCTTTCAAATGCTCTATAAAATTAATGTTTTTTGTTTGTATATTGTCCTATGAGTACAGTAGAACCCTTAGTATCCTAGTTTAGTTCTAACTAGTAAACATCTGTTTTTTTATCAAAAACCAAAGATTGTGAAATAGTACAGTTATATTTTCATTGATTGTTTTATCATCATGTCATTTAGTATGTGAAATAATACTTAATTCATTGTGTATCTCTAATTGATACACAAAGAAATTATTTTTCATAGATAAGTACATCTCGCATTTTACTTTGTTTAAAAGATTAAACTTTTATTAAAGAAAATATTAGTTGCCATGTAAATTTATTTGCTTAATTATTAAAGAAGCTGGAAATGCAACAGAATAAAGAATTCAGATAAGTAATTTAAAAGAGAAAAATAATTTCAAAATATCATCTGAAAATATTATATTATTACAGGAAGGCATTTTTTTAAATATTTAAATGACCAAACTGGATATTTAGAGCTCTACTGTGCCATTTGCCCCAAGCAATTCTTAATACCCCTAATAGCAGTTGCTTTTCGAGAGATTTGCCTTACAGAATATACTAATTTAAACACAAGTGACATTTTTGCCATCACAACGCACAATTATAATGCTTATTTCTTGATTTGAAAAGGAAAATGGAAATCTCAAACTCACAGGTTCTGTTCAAAGAGACAAAAATGAAACTTCATAATTTCTATATAATTTCAAGACTTCATTCCGTTATATGTACTTAAAATAATCTGTGCCATATACATCACTATCATATGTTTATATATATTTTACATACATGGCCTGCTTGGGCATTTTTACAACCGAATTATGAGTCACTTTTTTCCCATGCCTTATTATTTTTTGAGTTGTGGAATTCAAAAATTGACCAGAGATTGTGATATAGGACCAGAAAACAGTTTTAAAAATTATTAATGCAATAGCCAGGCCTTTCTAATGGTCATTAACTACTATACTAATACTACTACTTTAGTTTCAACAGTAGAGATAGCATGTAACTACTGTTGTCCACTTCAATGTAGCTTTTAAAAGCTAAGCTTAGATGGTAGTCTTCCAACATTGGCTGGAATATATATAAATATATATATACATATATAAATATAAAAAGTATTTTTTCTCTAAATTATAAAAAGAATGCAAAACTCCATTACAAGCTATAAATTGATGTAAATGCATTGTAAATTACTCAGTTTTTATTTATAAGTAAAAAATACAGAGTAGATAAATCTACTGAATTTGAGGGAAATATATTGCATTGAGCAAATTTTTTGTCAATAACTTCAACCATGCCATAACACCTGATGGTTGGAACCAGGTTTTGTTACCTTTTTTTGGCTAAAGTAACATGGCATGTAAAAGGTATTACATTATCTTTAACAGCCTTGTGCAATGAAATCTGGAATAAAATGATGATTTTAAATTGATTCTCATCCCATTATTTGGCACTTATTTATGCCGTCTGTTGCAGACGTTAAAGTAAAATTAAAGAATTTTAACCCGTCTGCTGAGTGCGAGACTTGGTCATGTGTAACATGACTTTGTTGTAGGAAGGAGCTTCCATGTTACGTAGCCATTTTCTTCATTAGATAAAACCATTCTTTCTCAATTTCTCCTTTTGCATCATTTTTAGTTGATTTTATTTTGTCATGATGTAGAATATAGACTCTCATTACCATTCTTTAAACTTGATTTAAATATTTCCTTATTACCTCAATGTTTTTAAAATGATTAAAACTGAAGAATATTTGTATGATAGAATTATCTTAGGAAAATGTTTGGTCTGATGCGACCTGGAGTTTAGAAATAAATCGGTCTATAATTGTGGCTTTTATTAGCATGTGTCTGTTGTGTTGTGAAGTACTTAAAAGTACCTAGTTGTGTTTGTCCAGAAAATGTACTTCATTACCAGTAAAAGAGCGAGAAATATGTTTAGTTAGATTGTTGAATAATGAGTCTTCCACTTTATTCTGCATAACACGGTTAGGTTCAAATATAAATCAGTATTAATGCTTCTAAGATTGCATGCAATAAGTTTGTTATCTCTAATGAAACTTGTCATCCGTTATCTAATTATAATGCACCTAACCGATGTGTTCAGAATCAAGTGTAAGCACTGCACACATTCAGATATTTTTAGCATTTATCATGTGCTGTATATATGATTAATAATCCTAACGTTATAAATACTCAGTTTATTTTGACAGTATTATCAATAGCAGAAAAATTTATTATATAAATCCATTGTTAACAGTAACAATAATGCTAGTCAATAGTCAATATATTGGAATCTCAACATAGTACAAGCACAAACAATTGGCCGTAACTAGTGTCATAAATTATCTCCTGTGTATGTGTGTGCATGTGTATATATTCCAATATTAGAGTTTGCACATTCTTTTATCATCAGATGAGTGAATTATTACATCTGAGGATGGAAAAATGTCAACCACATACGGTTAAACTATATTTTAGCCTCGTCAAATTTTTCGAGGCATTATTGCTCAGGATTTCATATATTACTATATATTATGTTCACAGCTGATTTATAATATAGAGCATGTAAAGAACAAATGTACCGTAGGAAACTTTCCATTTCACGTTTGTGTACGTCTCTATGGAAAATTGTAAATAGTTCTTTAAACTGTTATTTTGCAATAAAAATCTGAACTCAGTCCAAATAAATGTGTGTCTGGTGTTTTTATTTTATACATAAAACTTATTTTTTTCAGTCAAGTATTTATTAAATTTTTGATTCTATTCACAATCCATTTTATCTTAAGGAATCATTAAATCTAAAAACTAATATATAAAAGTTTTTGCCCTCTGGTTTGATTTGATTTCCCCATGTATTATATTTGCATATGCAATTTTAATTTAATAAATATAATTCATATTGACTTGTGACTTTTGTTTTAATGCAGCTATTCCCAAATACAGCCATCAGTTGACTTTAATGCAGCACCAAGAAAATATTTTTCCAAGTGGGAGACATAGTTATATCTAAATAAGAAATTAACATATTAAGGAAATATTACTGTGTTTATAAAAATATCCTACTTACAATCCTTTTCTCTTATGTTAATTTATTCTTACTGTTAGAATAAAATGATCATACTTATTTAAATTAATAAAATATCATTTAATGATTGCATAAATAAATTTATTTCCACAAATAAAAAATAATCACGCTAATAGAAAAGTTAATTCAATCATCTGCAATTCCTCATGAAATGATCCTCAATTCCCATTCAACATATTACTCTTTAGATCAGTGATAGTAAATTAAATTCTTTCATATGCTAAAATTAAGAAATCAGATAAAATGCGTAACTATAGTGTGTCATGATATGTATATGCTGTTGTAGATAAACTAAATATCAAAGTAAAAAACAAATATTCACATTTGTAGATTATATGTTTCAGATAATACAAAACTATGAGTTAAAAAGAAATATTGAAGTTTAAAATAAATATGGGCAATTTTTATTTGATTAAATGTTACTATAAAATTTTCTGCATGCCATTGATTTGCCCATCACTGCTCTAGACCCTGTCGTGATATATTTTTTTAATTAAAAATTTTCCTTGATGAAATGACATGCTTTCAACATTGCTTTGTCTTTTAATATACTGTACAATCAATCACCAACTCATTGGTCAATTTTAGTTAAAGATTTTCATGGCCCCTCCTGAAAATCTGAAGATATGGAAGTTTTGAGTTAAATCCAGATTCTCCAAAATGATGGACTGCTTTATCCTACGATTTATGTACTTAACATTAAAAATATTATTATTAAAGAATAAGCCTTTGTGATTTACTAATACTTTATAAAGTATGCTCTATAGTCTATATACATATGCTTTAACTTACAGGGTTTCACTTAATAATCCACTTATTTAAATTAGGAATTGTATTAAACAAAAATTTTATTCTATAGCTGAAAGACTACTCAATAAATTGTGATCTCTGGGAAAAGACTGTTTTCATAAATGTTTTCTCATACCTAAAAGTATACATATTTCCTAATGTTATGAGATAATATATCAATTATAAAATATTCAAACAATAATTTAACATATCCTGCCATCTACTGACAATTTTTGCACCAAAAAATTAGATCTATAAAAAAATCATTTTCTAAACATATCTATTCTGGAATGATTAAAAAACTATTGATGATGATATATAATATATACTGGTAATGAATCTCTTCAATAGTGTGAAATTCATTAAATTAATAATTTTTATAAAATTCATAAGGGAAATCTCCAAAGCTTGAATATGAGCAATTTTAAATGGAAGTTTCGAGATTAAAAATATAAAAGTTTCGAGATTAAAAATAGATCAAAGCTATCTTCCATGGCATGGCATGATCATCATCTAAATTTTATAAAAAATAAGAGTACTAAATCCAAAAAACTTTTAATTATCTAAGAAGTTTGAATGTGTGTATCACTTTTAATGACAATATATTTTTACAAAAAGTAAGGACGTTCTAATTATTTTGAAAGTACTTTTGTCTAAATCTCAATTTTCCTTTCTGAAAATACACAAAATCTAGCTTATTTACATTCTGCATATCTCAAATCTATGAAATTTTTCTATTATTTTTATTAACACTTTTATTCAAATCAATCTTTACAACAATTTTCAGTAAGAAATTTTTGAATTCTTAAAAAATTTTATATTTAATATTTTATTATTACAATAAAATTAACAGAATTATTTGCAGAAAACATGAAACTGCTTTTAACAAAATTGAACAGCATTTTATCTTTTTTAATATTAGAGAAAATTGAAGTTAAACACCTCAAATTCAAAAAATTATAAAAAATTTTTATATTTATTTATTTTATCTTGCTAAAAAATTATATTATTGCATTTTTTTAAAGTTTTAGTTTTGAAGCTACATCACATTAACATGTGTAACTTCCACTTATGTTTTTCAGCTGAAATATCCATGTTAACATAAGTGTCAAGTCTAAATAGCTTCAGTTATAATATGCACAAATATAAGAGAGATTTTCAGTAAATATTCTCTAAGTATTTCTATCAAATAATTGTTTACATGTTAAATAATAGGAATAATAAGTAATAAAAGTATAGATAAATAAGATTCACTCAATACTATTGTTACTTTTACTATCCAAGAAGGTTAAAAGCAAAATTTTTTCAAAATCATTAATATACCTTCACTATAGACAAATTCCTTTAGGAAAATATAGTAAAATTACTGAGGCAAAGAAACTTATTTTTAAAAAATTGGACAATTTGACTGAAATAAAAATTATTTTATTATGTACAACATAAATAATTTAAATAAAGCATTAATTCATTGCAGTAATAAATTGATGAGCACAAGCTTGTCTAGCAGTTATACGAGTGAATGGATTTGGATCCAGAAGTCTTCCCAATAGATGATAAGCAGATTCTGGTATCAGATTTTGCATATCATCACAAGGAGACTGCATCATTCTAATCTTTTCACACAATAATTTAAAATCCACTTTTGGCTTTTGCATGCTCAGCAGTATTCGTTTTCCTGTAATAAATGTAAAGAAAATAATTATTAAATTTTTATTTTAAAGCTTTCTTTGCATTTTATGTCATTTACCAATATGCTGTGCAGCCTGTTGTAGTCTTTTACTTCCTACAATACAAGTTATTTCAGCCAAAGAACTTAAATCATCAGATGCTCTGAAGAAAGGATATTTCTTTGTTAATAAAGAAAGAAAAATCACACCAGCTGCCCACATATCTACAGCTACGGAAAAAAAATTATTATTATTATTATTATTATTATATATAAAATGAAGGAATAAGAAAATTTC
>AYEL01055378.1:0-41176 GCA_000484575.1 Olivierus martensii
CAATTCTTTTAATTTTTATACACATTACATTAATTTATTTACAAAATTTATAAACAAAAAAATCCCTCAATTTAAAGGAACTTCAAAGATATGTTATTTTGATTAAAATTAAATAAAATATTGAAAAAAATTCATAATTTAAGAAAAAATTTAATTTCAAATCAAATTTTAAAAATTTCATTCTTAAAATGTTTCCAAAGTTCTGTATAGCTTTATCATAAACTTTTCCTTTATGTATATAATTTATACAATGCTGTGTTTATTATTTATTATATACTTATTTCATATTTTAAAATATGACGGCTGCTTAATAGTACAAGCATGTGTTACTTAAATTTATTAAATTTCATTCTTGAAATGGCTTTTATATAAATTTGTGTATATGATTACCTGTTAATTTATTTTCTTAACATTCTTTGCTCTTCTTTCATGACTTCTGCTATTTGGCTTATCTTCTCTATCTTTATTATATCTTTGCTTTATAACTCAAGATGAAAGGTCATCACTTCGCAGGAAGTTCTAATCCACAATTCTGTCAATTTGTGCTTGAAAGGAGTCGTCATATGCTGAAACCGGTGAGTTTAGACTCGTGAATAGAAAAAATTAGAATTGGCAAGAAAAAATTTTTATTTTTAATGATTTTAATATAAATTGTGATTAAAATAGTATAATCAAGTATTATTGCATGATGAAATCATTATTTCTAAATAACTTTTAAAATTGATTAATATTTGAATATGAAAATTAATAATTAAAAACCAAAATTAAACTAGTGACAAATCTTCAAGAAAATAAAATAATTACCAAATTGAATAGTATTTCTTTAAGAATACAATTAGCAAAAATAATGCATATGCATGCTGAATTTTCGTACACAGGTATTTTCAGATAATTAATTTACTGATATTTTTATTACATATTATTTATTATTATTTGATATTTATAAAAGTATAATTATAATAACTTTAATATATAATAGACTTTTTAGCATATTTAGTATGATATAGATAACAAAAAGTTGTTTTTGAAACGAAGTCGATGTTCTACCATTAAACCATGCGACATATATATTGGAAGCATGCTTAATGTTATGTCTAGACAGTTAAAATTAGTTGATTATGCAAATTTAGCAACAAGACAAAAACTTGAGTGTAGAACAGAAAGGTAAAATTTCATTTTATTTATTTACAAAATACAGGTAGCCTTTGTTTTATAAGAGTAATATATTCTTTGTAAACTGTGATAACTATTAGGTAAAAATTCATATGATTATAATTCAATTCTCATTAATTCCAATGTAAAAAATTTTTGATTGGTTCTTGAGTTCCAGAAAATTGCTACCATTTTGCTTATTACTGTTAAAACATTCAAAAAAGTTAAAATAAATGCAATAATATACTTTTAATAAAAGAAATAGAGGCTATACTCAATAGCTTAATATTTTCAAGAATGAAAGAAAAAAGAAGAATATAGGAAAATGTGAGGAATGAGAGATTTTGTTAATAGTAGTGTCCCTTTACTCAAGGGATACTCAGGTCACTAATGGTAAAGGGTGCAGTGGCAGATTAAAAATTTTGATGTCTCTAAGCCTAGAGATAATTTCCATTTCTAATGAACTTATTTTAACTTTTTAGTATGAATTAAATTAAATGAAAAATTCAATGAATGATTAAAAGTTTTATGGAAAATAAAAATTTTAAATGTATTTTAACATTTATTATTTATTGCATCTTTTTTTTATGTATATATTTATACCTCTATTTTTGCTCATTAAATTCATTAATTATATCTGTATAATCTAATGAGGATCCTTTTCAATTGAGAAGAGAAGGGAAATTTAATTTTTCATCAATAAGATTTGGTTTTAAATAGTATTTTGCACATTTTAATGTCAAAAATATCAATGTGACCAAACACTTTGTAGTGGATGTACAAATGAACATAAGAAACATAGTATTAACCTGTAGTGATTAAAAGGATATGTTTTTGGTATGTTTTTTTGGTGTTTTCTTTTGTGAAACAGAAAACAGTATAGTGGTTCTCAGACTAGTTTGGATCTGCATAGGACCTGTTTGCTTTCCTCACCATCTATGCAAGTTTGAACAAACAAAAGAAATACAGTACTTCAACCTTTCATAAAATAGTTGAACTGCTGGAAAAAATTCTGTCCCTGCAGATTTGCCATCCTAAGTCTGAGTCTTATTTGGACTAGGTAGTGATAATATGGCACTAAAAGGATGGTACAATTGTAAGGGGCTTTTAATTGCCTATTAAACATGATGGTGAGTGACTTCTATTTGTCCATCCATGGGGCCAATAATACAAAGTGTAATTCAGTAGTTTGTATTCAATAATAATTATGATCTATTTGACCTTTACTATTTTAATTTTGAATTTACAAGCCATTTAGTGCCATTAGCATTTTTCAAATTTAAGCTTAATATGATAATAAATTTACAAATCTTTATAGCATTATTTGTTATTCAAACATTATAAAATTTTCAACAAATATTAGATTTAAATTTATCTTAAATTCTTTTCTTTAAACTTTTGATTTTGATAAATTATTTCAGAAAATAAATCAGATTTTCTATAAGTGAAAATTTGAAAAATTCAATACTGCGTATTTAAAACACATTAATTTTGAATATTTTATAATAATTATTTTATTAAAAACTAATAAAAATAAAATAATTAACTGATGTAATGGATTATATTGGAAAGCCTTAATATTTTCTGATTTAATTGATAAAATGTCATCATAAAGCATATTTATATATGGATATAAAAGTATATTAATAATTATATTATTAAATTGTACATATTTGAAATAATATAAATCATTGTTTTATACTATTAAATAATTTTATCATATTTGCAAAAGTTTTTGAAAGATTTAATAATTAGATAACAGAAATATCTGTTGGTATATAGCAGTTAATATCATTTTGTCTTAATATAAAGTCAGTAGTACACAGCAATAAGTTTATGAAAATATATTTGACATAATCAGTAAAGATGATAAGCTAGAAAGATCAATCAAATATTCATATCATCAAATTAGCAATAAAACATCTTAATAATGCCCATTTTATTATGAAACAGTTAAAAAAAAATCTATTATATAGAAAAAATTTATAAAGATATAAATAGAGATTATAAATCATTATATAGGCTAAGATGTAATCATTGATTTAAACAAATTGCAATAGATTTGATTATTTATACAATGATTGTTAATAAAAATGTAAATTATCTTTATAAATTGAAAAAAGATAAAAATTAGCATATTATTTAATTAATATGAAAATTTTTTTAAAACAAGGGAAACCTGTTAAGTATTACAGTTGAGTCTCTGTAGTCCAACAGTCTGTGAACTGTTGTGTCGCCCATGTGAAATTTTCATGTCACAACTTGTTAATGTGTGTGAGAGAGCAACTGACATAAAGAAATTGTCAATTGCTATTCATTTATTGTGCAGGCATTATAGTCAGACTAATTTTTAAGTTCAGTACATTGTTTACTATAAAATAGTGTTTTTATTTATCAGTGTTTGTTATTTATCTTTACATAATGTCAAAAATCAGAAAAAATTAAAAACAAAAATACAAGACATTTGTGGAAGAAATAATTAAGGAAAAGGCAAAAATAATTAAAAAAACTTGACTTGGGAGAAAAGTTTAATGATTTGGCTTTCTTTTATGGTATTGGATGAGCCACCATTTATGACATTAAAAAAATTCAGGATAAAATTGAGGGGTTTGTGAAAGATTTGAACAGCAAAAGCAGTGACAGGAAAGTCTTAATAAACCTGAGCATATTTGTTTATGTAATTCCATTTTTTTCATCAAACATCCAATAATCCAACAAACCCCGGAACCATGTGTGTCAGATTAGGGAGACTGTACTGTATATCAAATCATTATAATTGTTGTGTTATTTTAAATAATTAAATTATATATACAAAAAATGAGATAAGATACATGAACTAAAAGATACAAACATTTTAGAATAATTGATGTTCTGAAAATGTATTCTTATATATTTTGGTTAATGTTGATGATTGTGAAAATAAGCAATCGAAAAAATTTCCTTCTTTAAAGTGTCTTTTTGCCTTTATTAATGTTTGTTTTTTATATTACTTATTCTGTCTTATCTGACAGGAATATTTTCCAAAATAACAAGAAAAAAAGCACTTTTGACAACAATAAAAATTAAACAGGAACACTTTTGATTTGTTCAAGAATCATCTTTAGTCATAGACTCAAAAGAAACAAAAATAAACAAACCTGTGATTTAATATAGCAGAAGTTATGAATACTCTTTGGAATATTTTTCTATTAAATGTTCCTTACATTTTGATATCTGCCATTTAGCATAATATTTCTCTGTGTAGTTTGTTCCATAAGGGAGGTGAAGATGCAGTTGCAGTTGGTCAAAGACCTGAATGCATCTCTGAGTTGCAAGCTGAATTAGTACATGGGTTGAGTTGCTAACATGAAAAACAGATGGTATGTGAAGGAAACAGAAGGCTGTTGCATTCTTGTAAGTTCCTCCACTGCCTTCTTTCTTCACTAGCTTAAATTTAGCCATCCTCAGTGCTCATATGGAGATCCATGCATAATCTTCTAATGACATTGTCTAAGTTCTACTACTCAAAAGTACCAAATTGAACTATTCTTGAACTATCCATCCTTCCCACAAAATTACAATAGAAAATATCCATCAATTATTATTACCTTAGGAAACATTAAAAAAATAACAAGAAAACTCAGTCATACTCAAAGCCATTCATTTAGAATATATTAATTCTTTAGATAACAACTCATTAAATATATATATATATACACAAGATGGGCCAAGATAAACCAAACCCAACCAAATAATGAACATATGAACTGCAAGGCTATTTTATTTTATAATAAATATATATATATACACAAGATGGGCCAAGATAAACCAAACCCAACCAAGTAATGAACATATGAACTGCAAGGCTATTTTATTTTATATTTTTATTCAAGTAGATGAATAGTCCTTTACAATGAATATCCTGACCTCCTTCATGCATCATTCACATCTCCCTATGAAATATTATTATTATTGTGTCTTGTTACATTGAATATCTTCTCCCTTGTTGGGTTCGATTTTTATCTTGTCCCACCCTGCTTATATCAGGCATAAATTTAAATATCACCAATATATATCAGGTATAAATATGATAAACCCGGTAATATATATGATTGGTCAGGAAGTGGGACTTATATAATTTATTCAACAAAATAAAAAGAAATATCCAGTATAAACCACAAAGATTGTTCTTCTTTTTGAAGCAAAATTAAATGCAATTAAAATTATTCTTTTAAAAATAAAACAGATATTTCATAAAAAGTTACTCTTCTAGGAAATTTGTCCTTAGTACTCTTAGTTTTCAAAAACTATTTTATCAGTTTACATGAAATATTAAAAAAAAATTACAAAAAATTAAATAACACACATCATAAAATCAATATAACATTTCAATAGATTCCTTCAGATATGGGAATTCAAGGAAATGAAACAACTGATAAAATTATAAAAAATGCAAGCTTTCAAGTAAAAACATACAAACAATAATTTTCTATTTAGAAAATCATAAACATCAAATTAAAAGATTTGATAGCTGATATTCAGCACAACTGATAACAAGCAAAATTAATCAGCAGTGCTCTCTCTCTCTCTCTCTCTTCAAAACCAAACTGAGCTACCTCCATATTCAATAAAATAGGAATTATATATATATCCCATTACATACATAAATGGTTTGGACCAATGGTTCAATGTTCCGGGGAACACCGATAAGGTGTTCCTCAGAACACTAATGATCCGCGATCATGTTACAAGTGTTCTGCGAAATTATAAAAGTGAGGCATTTGAATGTCCTTAATGTATTGCACAGTACATATTTTATAATATAGACAAGATTCAACTTGCATTTTTGAATCAACTACTAAGCAGGCTACCCTTAGTAATTACAGTTGTTCATTGCATTTGGTTTCACAAAGAAATGATAAAGACCAGTATGAAGATAAGGACAGGAATGGGGTATATGAAATTCCTTTAACAAATCACTCATTGGGTATGGAAGAGTTTTATATAAGATATACTGAGAGGAACTTAGAAGCAAGGATAAAAGAACATAAAACGGACCTCAAGTACAGTAAACTCTCCACTGCGCTAAGCCAGAGATCACTGCTACACAATATTGAAGTGCAGTGGAAAAGAGCGAGAATTATTCTGCCAGATGAGAAGAACTAGGACAGGATATAATTGAGGCATTGGAAATCCTCAAAAAGAAAAAGAAACGATATATGATAAATTTTACGTAACCAGAAACGATCCCTAGTGCGTGAAGATGGTTGTTTAAAGTCAGCAAAGCAGGCTAAAGGATATGCTATGGTCGGTTTTCGATACTCCTATATGGGAGCACTACTTGTTGTGACAATTATTACTTTACTTTTATTTTTTATTTTTTAGTTTTTTTATTTTTATTTCTCAATCATTGCAGATAATTGTACATATTTTTAATTTATGTAGATTTTAAATAATTTTTTAAATTTGTATAACTTTGTATGGTTTTTGTTTTTATAATATACTAATGTATTCTTAGAAGATCTGTTGTGTAATGAAATATATGGCTTTACTGGTAGGTGGTGCTAAGGAGAGTGCTTCTGGATGTAGTTCTGCCCTTTTAAATTTTGTCATGTTTGTTTATTTTGTTTAGTTTGGTCTCCTGTTCTTGTGTAACAAGGTGAGTCTTGTAGTAGCAACTGAGGAAGACGTCAAGTGCATTGAAAGTGTTTCTGATTAAAATTTTTGACTGCTAAAGGGCTTTTGAATATTACTTTTTGATTTCTTTTGTACTGTCTTGTTGAACTTTTATTATGAAAGTTCATTTTTGAAGTGATTTTGGTTTGTTTGTTTTGTATAGGTGCTTTATAATCAGTATTGGCTCAACATATGATTGAGCAGAGGGTCCGCACAGGATGCTGGCACATTTTTTGTTTTATTATTATTATTGTAATAGGACAATTATTTTTTATACATAATTTAGGATGAGTGGACTGGGTGGCCATTTGGTGCCCCTGGCTGCAGGGCAAGGATTTGTGCAACAATTTAATAAACTATAACAAGGAGAATACAATAATATAATAAACAGTATAATCAATGGTAATAAAGATATATAGGTTCAAATTATTTATTGCACACAATATTTGCTACATAGTAAATCAGTAGACTGCAGACAAAGGATAACAGAAGAAAAATAAAATTTACATAAGCGTTTTCATTGCAATCAATTAGCATGATTAGTAACCTTTTCCATTGAAAATGGCATTGCACAAAATATAGATTATTCCGATTTAATAAAAAAATTCATCAATAAAAAAGTTTATAAAATCAATTTTTTATTAAAATGTAAATACAGTTGATTCTGCTTAATTGGGACACATTGGGACTAATCCATTTTGGCCCAATTAAGCGGCTGCCCCAATTAAATGAATTAATAATAAATTCTAAAATAAGATATGTAATACATAGATATCTAATTATTATTTTTTATCTACTTATTTGTTTATCTATTTTAATGCTTTATTAAACCAAAATAAAGAAAATATTTATACTATAAATAGTGAAGAAAAAATAATACATACATGATAAATTTTACAATTTAATTTCTTGGCATCTTGGAAAAGATTTAAAAATTTTAAATAAAATCGGCAGTGTAAATGAATATTTCTAGGTACAGTATATAGTAATTGTAGATTCTTAAGCACACACATAAATTACCAGATGCACGGTGATAGATAACTGATTCGTATCATGCTAGTGTTGACATACTTTCAAAAAATCTCTAAAATATGTCAAAAATTGCTAAATTCCTCTTCTGCTACTGTCCCAATTAAGCGTTCAAATTATGTATTAGTTTATTAGTTTGGTTTCCATTCTTTGAGATTTGATCCAAAAAAGCATCTGTCCCAATTAACCAATGGCCCAATTAAGCAGAATTGAATGTATAGTGTATAAATTTTGTTAAAACATTGCATATAGAAATGTAAGTTTTGTAGTTGGTTAGCTTGCCAATAGATCATACTCTAAAATTGAAATTCTCTGAATTGACTTTTGAGAAATTTTGGATTTTTGTCCAAGCTGAGTACCCAACTCTTTCCATAAAAGCATTAAGATTTTGCTACAGTTTTCAACATAATATTTATGTGAGCTAGGCTTTTCAACATTAGCAAACATAAAAACTAAAAAACGTGAAAGACTTAGGAATATTGACGAAGAAATGAAGGTAGTTTTATCACATAATTAGACCTGACATTGTTCAAATCTGCAAAGACAATTAGCTCAGGTATTGCATTAAACTTGATCTAAAAATGTTCCATTTTTCTAAGAGTTACAATTTTTAAGAATTTTTTTGTTTTAATTAATGCTTTTTTTACTGTTATTTAATGTGTAATGTATAATTTTTAATAAAATACATGTTCATGCATATTGTTTGTTTTATGACCATAGTGATATAGTGTTCCACAAATTTTCTTTACAATCAAAAGTGTTCTGTGACTTCAAAAAGGTTGAGAACCATTCACTGGTTTAGATTCTCCCAACCTGTTGTTATAAAATAGAAGCTTCTCCAACTCACATTATTCAAACATTGATATCACCACTAAGGAACTATTTTTATAATTTGTATAAATTCTTATTGTTTTAATACATTGAAGATTTATATAAATTATAAATATATAGCTACATGTTCAAAATCTCCATGATTTAATGTAAGAACACTAAGGAATAATAAAAAAAATAAAAGAAAAAAGCATAGTGTTTCTACATATTCCACTATTTCATATTTTTTAACTTTCTATTATTTATAAATATTGAACTGGTTATTTACAAATATGGAACAGTGGTGAGGGCTTTCTCTTCTTATACCAATTTATGAAAAATAAATAACATAGTAAGCTCGATGCAAGTCCAAATTTGAGATTATATCTTATATCACTTGAACCTGATTTCAAATCATAATTGTGCACCTTAAAACAGTCTCAAGAATTGCATTAAACATCTGTTGTATGTTTTATAAAAAAATTATTTCAGTTTCAAAATATAACAAAGATTTTATAATTACTTAAATTTAATATGTTAATTTTTATTATAACTTTTGATTTTTGAATGCAAAAATATATGCACTGTTTGTTCACCCTATTATATTATTATTTTTCAATGGCATTATTGGCCATTTATTTCCAGTTATGATATATACATTTGAAATAATGGTAACTATATTAATCACAAATATATTTTGCTAATATTTAGGGTGCAATTTATGGAAATGAATGAAATTATGGAATTTATGGAACCTTTTTTCACTTGTTACCAAGAAGTATACAAGTGAACAAAAGTTGGGAACTACTGATCTAAATAATTATTGATCATTTATCCAAAACATTTTAACTTTTATTAAATAGCTATTTGGTTATAACTACTTAGTCATGTAGTAAGGTATCTCTCCTTTACTTTGGATGGGATGAATTTTGAATCATATATTTTCAGACTTTTGAGGATTGAAGCCTGACCTGTCAATTATTCATTTCTTTATCTACATATTTGATTTTATCAAAGTCTATATCAATACTATAGCACTTCTTGATAGATTCTGAAATGACTTGATATTGCTTTGTCTAATTAGATATATAGCAGTATAATATTAAAATAAAAAATAAAAAATTTAATTGAGAAATAAATTGCTTGTAATTATAAAAATTACTAATTATATAAATTTTTTTAGAACTCTTGGTATATTGAAATTTTCTGCTAAGCATAAAATTGGATATATAATGGATTCCATATATAGAAATGATCTTATAATAAGTAAAGCTAGAATGATGTATCTTTCTGAAAGAGAAGCAAGAATTTTGTTGACTGGAGAAGGAAAGGAAGTACAATATAGGTAATTAATTTAATTTCATTTGAAAACAATATTTTTCAGATCTTTAACAGATAATATAGGTTTCCCTTGATTTATGATCACTCACATTTAGAATAAACTGACTTTTTTTTTTTTTTTTTTAACCCATTTTTAGGAACAAAGGCAAACCACTTATTCCTGCCACCCATATCAGTTCTACTATTACTATTCATCCATGTTCATTACTAATGTTAGTGCTGCCTATTATGGTGCCCTTTGGCAAAATTGAAATAGTGTCCCTTCTCTTCATCAGTCATAGCACGTCATAAAAATATCTATAACTATGAAAGTCTGTCAAATGGTTGCATGGAAAAGCAGTTGTTTCCTTCTTAGAAAAATCCAAACTAAAACTAAACATATTACATAACTATTAATTTATGCAAAAATTATTTGACAGTATAGTACAGCATAGTATTTTTAGTATACTGCATAACAGAATGAAGTAAGTGATTATGTATAGCACATATTATGGAATATTGAGGAATTTAAAAAATTTTGTTCAAATTCATTTAAACATATAACACAGCAGATTTATTTAATATTTTAAAATTACCTAAATTTTATTTAAGATTGTGAATGAAATTATATATTTTGAAATATCACTCATTTGATTAAAAAAAATACACTGAAAACTTTTATTTCTGATTTTAAGAGGTATTTCTTAAATAAATAAATAGATGAATAAAATAAAAATAATATACTAGTTTTTAAAATACTTATTAATAATATAATTTAAATTTCGTAAATTTAAGTAATTTTCAGATTTAATTAATAAAAAGATTATTTTAAATGACGATTCAGAATATATTTATAATGAAATCATTTTGTTGTTGTTAAAAAATATATATCATTTTTATAGTCGAGATTTAGAAGATTTATTAAGTCAACCAAGTTTAGTGCTTGAAATCAGAGGAGTAAATGCAATTAGTAAATGGATGAAAATGGTAGATGTAAAAATTTTATGTGAAGAAGAAGTGGTAGTTTGTGGAAGTTTAGGTAATGCTTAATTATAAAGCAAGCCTTCATTTAATGGATCTCAAAGTCAAAAATGCTATTAATGGCAAAAAATCATTAAATTTTGTTCTTCATATGATTGTGCATAGAACAATTATAACCGATACAATATATTAATAAATCATTAATACTACTTATAATTGTAATAGTAATGAGAAAATTAAGCAATACTAAACATTAATTTTAAAAAGCATAGTGAATGATAGGACATAGTTTCTTGGCATTCATACAAGCAATATCTATTATTTGTAAATTCTGTTAAACAGAGGTCCATTAAATCGAGGTTTTATTATACTTTCATATTATAGTTTTTCAGTTATGTTTGTTTTTAATGTTTCAAATTTAAATTGTTATGATATAGTACATTCTTGCTATGTGGATTAATTGTGGGAAGAGGTTATCTGGATTAAGAAATATTCCAGACTAGTGAAGCAAAAAATAGTCCAAAAAACAAAAACTTAGAATATAGATTGCTACCTTTGCAGGTGTGAACTGGAGATTTTGAGTTTTGAAGGCATATGTCCAAGTTCCAGCTTTGGTCATTATTTCTCCAGGCTATGTGAAGTATAAAATATCTTATATAATTTAAAAGAAATAATAATTAAAATGAATTTGGATAATTTTCTGAATGAATGGCATTGGGGGAAAAACTGAGAAGGATGAAATTGGAATAGATGGCATTCTGAACTCAATTTAGCATTACAATGTAACAATCTTACAGAATGCATGCATGCATACAGGATTTATCAACTTTAAGTCTAAAGATTTATTTTGCACAACAGAGAGAATAAGAAAAAAAAAACTATTTGGGCATTTGTTAAGAACTTTGAAAATAGAATATATGATATTGAAACTCATGTCTTTGGCTGAATTTTATATACATTTTATACATCATTTTATGGATATCATGAATCAAAGTATTTTACAACTAGAAAATGAATCACTTATGAATTCTAATTTATATGAAATAATGTATAATAAATAATCTCTAAAAATAAGCTAGAAATTGATTAGATCAATTTTTCAATAATAAAAGCAAACAAAAGTTTAAACATGCTAAGTACACATATAAAATATAAAATTATTACTGAAGCATTTGAGATTTATAATAAAGGGATTTAATTGGCTGATAAGGTGGTATAATTTTTAAAACAATCCCTTTGTATATTTTTCAGTTATTAATCTAAGAAACAAAAATTTCAAATACCAAGATGTTTTGGATGCTGCAAAAATGCAATTCATACTTAGATCTAGATAAATTATATGATAACATATGATTGCTTTAAAAAGTTTATCTTGAAATAAAATCACTTAAATGTACCACTGATAAAAAAATCAGTAAAATATTTTCTGTCAAATATATTTACTCAAATACAAAAAATAAAAAACATGGAATATAATTAATTGAAAAATGCTATAAAAAATTTTTTATTAATAAATTTATTTGTTTTTATAAATATCTAACATAAAAAAGAATACATCTTTATATATCTGAAATTGTAGGCTCAAATCATGTAAATTAGGACTACTATATCAAGTAATACCTATATGATTAGCAAAGTAGTTTTTGATTATTTTTTTTAAATAATAATTACTATTATATTTTCTATTTTGCAATGTAAAATGATTTTTCTTATATTATATATATCAAATTGAAGAAAAATTCAAATTGATAAAATTTATCATTTGAATTTTTTATAGTATATTATAATATTTCAGTAATGTAGTTTTCATATTGCTGAAATTTATAATTCAGAAATGAAATGACTTGACTTTATAATGTCTTCATAGAGCATTCTACTTAAAAATCATTTAATATATTTCAGAATTTAAGGAGGATTGAAGTATATTTTACTGATAAATAAAATTATATTTTTTAGGTGAATTAAAATCATCTTGTTACAGTCCTTATGCAAGATCTAGAGTAGAAAAGGTATTTAGATTATTAAAATTATTTTAATAGATTTTTATAATTTATAATATCAATTAAAATTTTGAATTAAAAAAGTTATATTTCAAAGGGAGGAGAACTTTATGTATCTGTTAAGAATATTTTACAAAAAATATATTTACATGAAATTTTAATATATTTATTGAATCTATTAATTTAATATTTTTTTCTGAAGAGAAATTTTAGCATATCTCCTTAATTGTTTTGCAAAATTGAGATATAATAAAATAAGAAAAAGAAGTAATATAATAAAAAAACCTTTTACTGTGATTAAAAATATTAGATTGATACTTTTTGATTAATTTTTTGTTATTTTTCTTATTTGTTTTATTGCTTGTGAATTTAATAAAATTAGAAGAAGACCTTAGAAATTTTTCCAAGATGATTTTGTAAAATTCTATGATTATATCTTCTTATATTTCTTAATTACATTTTGATAAACTTTTAAATAGAGAAAAATTAACTGTACATGGTGTGGCTATTAAATAACTTGATTGCTTGTGTGTAACAGAATCAAAATAAGATGGAAAGGGGAAGATGGTTGTGCTTGAAACTTTTCAAAATGGTCAAAAACATTTTTAGTGGGCTGAAATTAATTCATGCATGCACATCATTATTAGTAGAAGTACACATGTTGTATTACTGAAATCATTCTCAAAAGATCATATAAGCTTGAATGAGCAAATCAGAATGGTTTATTTGATTTTTTTCAACTCAAAGGATGAAAATAAAAGAATCGCTCAAAGGATCTTGTTTGAGTGATTCTTGATGGTCCCATGGATCATCATCATGATGGGCCTATGATCTTTAGAGATGATGGGCTCCATGGATCATGAGTCTATGATGATATGCATCCACTATGTATCCATGATCAGGATCTATGGAGACATCATTGAGCCATAGTACATCATGGATCCTTCATGGATCCATGATGTGCCATAGAGCATTGTCCTAGATGAATTCTTCACCAGGACAATGTTCCAGCACACACAATTTCTGTGAAGCAGTTTTTGATGAAAAACAAATATCAGTGCTGAATCATTTGCTCTATTCCTCAGATTTGGTACCCTGTATCTTTCTTTTTTTTTTATTTCCCAAGATCAAATGTGTGATAAAGGGGACCCATCTTGGTGGTAGAGATGGATCCTCTTCTCACACATGGCAGTCAAAGGAAATTTTTCCTTTGACTGCCATGTGTGAGAAGGGCAAAGCAAAAATGATTGTTGTTTAAAAGCATAACAGAAATGGACTTGCATCATTGTTTTAAACAGTGGGAGAGAATAATGCAGCTATGTGTAGACAGGGAAGGGGAGGATATTGAAAGGATAAAAGTTAAAAGTAAATATTTTAACAAATTCTATTTATAGTGCTGTTGTGTATGAGGTCGCTGGGGGAAGTTGGTCAGCGACTTGGGTGGGTGCAGGTGGTCCATACCCTGGATTCCTTCTCGGATGGTCCGGGAATGTGGTTGCTCGCATCTGTACATGATTAGACAAATGAACTGTTGTTAACTGTTACCGAGTGTTCCTTTGTCAGGCTGTGACTTACAGATTTAACACTGGCAACAAGGATGGGATTATTCTAAATTTTGGCTACAGTTTGACAGAGAAAGTTGAGCGAGCAATACTTCGGAATGGCGAGTCTTGGGCAAATTGAAGAATTCGACATCCATCATCCAGAGGAATGGACAGCTTATGCAGAACGTTTGGATGCATTCCTATCAGACAACAATATTAATCAAGAGGAAAAGAAGAAAGCCATTCTGCTGAGTGTGTGCAGTAAGGAAGTTTATAAACTGTTACGATCACTGGTCTCACCCGGTCTTCCCACTGATAAATCATACGAATCATTGAAAGTGGCTCTAAAAGATCATTTTGCACCTCTGCCATCCAGAATTGTGAGAAGAAATCAGTTCTGTCGACAGGATCAGCAGTCAGGAGAATCCATATTGTTGTTCGTGGCAGAGCTTCGTAGATTGGCTGAGCATTGCGAGTTCGGAGCAAACTTGGAAGAGATGTTATGCGACCGTTTCGTGTGCGGGCTGTGAGATGAAAATCTTCAGTGGTATTTCTTTACGTGAAAGAATATAACTTTCACTGAGGTCCAGAAGGAGTCTTTGGCAGCCGAAGCAACAATTCGGTATTTGAAAGAAGTGCGTTGTTCCGAAATTTCGGTAGCAGAAATTGACCTTGTTAAAGAAAGATCTAGGAGGGTGAATGTTGGCTCAGATTTGAATTTAAACTTGATTCGTGAAAAAACGAGTACAGATAACAATTTATGCCATGGATATCATGGTAATCATGGGCATCGCAATTATCCATTTTGTAATGCTAAGTGATTTTCGTGCAGCAGAAAGAGGCATATAGGTCATGTCTGCCAAGCAAGATCGTCAAATGGTTCACCTAATAAAATTTTCTCTATCTCGGATAATATGGATGCTGCTTATGATGAAAGCATTAACCAAGTACATGATACTATATTGCCATTTACTGAAGTCATGACCACTGTCATGATCAATGGCATTAAATTCTCACTGCAAGTTGATTCTGGATCTCCATATCCCATAGTTTCAGAAGAAACAGTAAAAAGGAAATTTGGAAATAAATCATTGAAACTTGCCCTGTTCGGTATGATTCTACAAGGATATTCCAGTAATCATGTTGAGGTGAGAGGTGAGATATTTCCTTATGTGATGGAATGTGACATCGAGTTGATGTCACATTCCATCACATAAGGAAATATCTTCCGTTAGTTGTGGCCAAGGGTAATAGAGTAAATTTATTGGGGCATAACTGGTTTGGAGCATTGGGTATCAAAATAACAGGGATTATTAATATCCATCTAGATTCTATTTGATCCGTCCTGTCGGAATTTCCTGAGCTATTCAAGGACTAACTAGGGATTGTTCGTGATAGAACAGTATCATTGCAGTTAGACCCAAGAGTGGAGCCAATTAGATGTAAACCATATTGTGTGCCACTAGGTCTTCATCCAAAAATCGATGAAGAGTTAGATAAATGGATTAAACATGGGTTCTAGAACCCATAACTGATCCTGAATGGGCAACTACCATCATTCTGATTCTGAAAAAAGATGGTTCAGTACATATTTGCGGAGACTATAATGTAACACTTAATAAGGCAATTCGTCTTAATGTGCATCCAATTCCTATCATTAGTCATCTCTTGGATTCAGTGGGACGACCTGCTTTGCCAAAATTGACTTAGCACAAGAATATCAACAGCTATTAGTTGATGATAAAACGGCCCAAGTGCAGACTATTATTACTCACTGAGGCGCATTCCTGGTAAAATGGTTACAATTTAGCATTAGTGCCACACCAGGAATCTTTCAATCATTTATTGAGAACTTATTGGCTGGCTTGGAGGGAACCATTTCCTATTTCGATGATATATTAGTTGCAGCTGCGACAGAGAAGGAGCTAGCAGGTCATGTGTGGGACGTTCTCATTTGTTTGCAACGGGTATGATTGCATATTAAGGCACAAAAATGTCAATGGGGAGTTCTGAGCATAACGTTCTTAGGTTTCCACATGGATGTAGAAGGCATTCATCCCTCCAGTTCAACTTTCGAAACAATCTGGCATACCCCACCTCCATGTATTAAACAGGAATTACAAGCTTTTTTGGGTCTCCTAAACTTTTATCATTGTTTCATCAAAAATAAGGCCACCATTGTCGAACTATTACACCGGCTTTTAGATAAATTGACCAAATGGAAGTGGTTGCCAATACACGAACACGTATACACGAACAATATACGCCAATACACGCTTTTAAATAAGTCAAGAAACTGCTCACATCTGATTCCGTGTTAGCTCATTACACTCCTAATAAACCGCTCGTGTTAACTTGTGACACTTCGCCATATGGAATCGACATTGTTTTAAGTCATCGTTTACCTGCTGGATGCGAAGCACCAATCGTATATTATTCTCGATCCTTGTCTGCCACCGAACAGAATTATGCTCAAATCGATAAGGAAGCTCTGGCCATTGTCGCATGATCAAGAAGTTCCACAGTTTCATTTATGGTCACACTGTTGAAATTCAAACTGATCATAAGCCTCTGTTAGGGCTATTGGCCTCTGACCAGGCTACACCGTCTATCATATCACCAAGAATGTTGTGATGGAACCACTTTTTATCAGCATTTGACTATCGCTTAATATATAAGCCAGGAAATTCGATCCATAATGTGGATGCACTCACCCATGCCATCACAAGAGACTTACCCATGCCATCGCAAGAGAGTGAGGGGAAGACTGAAACACAGGATATATTCTTATTAGATATTATGGATAAACTGCCAATATTGGCCAGAAAAATAGCTCAGGTATTGGCCAGAGACTCATTATTGTCGTGGGTCTTGAACTGGGTGTTTAAAGGATGGCCATCACAGAAACAGGGGGAGAACTTCAGTCCTTTTGTGCGAAGGATGACTGAACTATCGGTACATCGAGGATGTCTGTTATGGGGCAATAGAGTAGTCATTCTGTCAGCCTGCAGGAAAGTGTTGTTAGACACTTTGCATGTAGCTCATCCAGGTATCGTTTGCATGAAAGCCTTGGTGAGGAGTTATTTGTGGTGTCCTGGATTAGATGCAGACATTGAATGTGTGGTTAAGTTGTGCTGAGATTGCCAACTTACTCAGCACAGCCCATCTGGATCAGTATCCACATAGATGCCAGAAGAACAACTGTGGAAATGGCTGCACATTGATTTCACAGGCCCATTCAAGGGCCGAATCTTTTTTATCGTTGTCAATGCATTTTCAAAGTGGTTAGAGGTGGCGTTAGTCAATACAACATCGTCAGCATCGGCAATTAAAGAATTAAGGCATCTCTTCATTACACACGGGCTACCGATGATGATAGTGTCAGATAGTGCAACAGCTTTTACATCGACTGAGTTCATATCCTTCCTATATAGGAACGGAATCTGGGCTATGACGATTGCACCCTTTCATCCAGCATTGAATGGTCAGGCAGAGCGAATGATACAATTTATTAAGCAGTCATTAAAGAAGTGGATCGGCAGGGACCTTAAGCTATGGCTGGCTCAATTTCTGTTATCACAACATGTAACACCGAACAAGCTGGGCGGTGTGAGCCAAACTGATCTGTTACTAGGTCAAAGACCATACACGTGTCTTGACAACTTACACTCAGACCATTCAAGCTCCAGTTTCAGCATTCACAGAGAAGAGAATGATTACAAAAGAAGTTTCAAAACAAATGAAGATGTCTATATCCAATCCTATGCTGCTGGGAATCAGTGGGTGCCAGCAAAAGTAACAGTCACAGAAGGAGCCGTTATGTATGTGCTCCGGACACCAAATATTAAATATCTGCAGAGACATGTTGACCAAATTCTCCCAGCTTTACATCAGAATGCTGAACATCAACCAATATCATTGCCTGATGAAGATGAAGTGCCAGTAACCGACATGGATAGTGCAGGAGAAGATATAACAGCGGAAACAGAAGTAGCTAAGAAAGACATCAAAACTCCTGAACCGGATGGAGAGTTGCAACATCGGATCAGGAAACCAACTAATTATTGGAAAGACTATGCTTTTCCTTAGGGGGAAGGAGTGTTGTGTATGAGGTCACTGGGGGAAGTTGGTCAGTGACTTGGGTGGGTGCGGGTGATCCATACTCTGGCATTCCTTCTCGGACGGTCCAGGGATGTGGTTGCTCACATCTGTACGTGATTAGACAAACTGTTGTTAATCGTTACCGAGTGTTCCTTTGTCAGGCTGTGGCCTACAGATTTAACAAGTGCCTATTTGGTTATTTAATAACCATACCTTGTATGTGTTTTTTAAAAAGTTTTTACTAAAGAAATCATTAGATTTTAATAAAAATGGTATCATTTACATGTAGATGTTATTAAGAAACTAACATTCTTATTTTATAGAAATTGGTCGATTTTATATCTTGCAGAAATATATATTTCAGTTTTATTTAATTAAAAAGTTCTATGCATATTGCAGTCAATTTCTTATAGAACTTCAAAATCACCAGCTTCATATATTAAGATAATAATAATACATAAGACACTAAATTTATGCAAGTAGGTTTACAAACTAATTAATAAAAAATAATTATATTATAAGATAAACATCTGTGTCTTAGGTATATTAATTTGAATATATATAAAAAAGTTATAACATAAATTATACAGATGAGTAAAAACTACTGTGTATAATTATCAGTTTTGTGCAGACATGATATTGGAGTTTTATATTAGTATAAATATACTACAGTGGACTGTCAGTTTTACGAACTCGTACGAACCCCCAAAAAACTTCGTAAATGGAAATAGCATTAATGAACATTAGGGACTTTTTGGGACCAACTAAAAGTTCATAAAAATGTGTAGTTTGTAAATTGGAAGTTCATAAAAACATGAGCCTGCTATAATTAGGCTTTATAAAAACAACTTTTATAAATTATAATTATGTAGAAAGATTAGACAAAGATTAGATATAAACTAATACAAAGCACGAAATATCACTGGTATTCATTCTCAGTTCAACATTTGGGATGAACTGTATATATACAGTTCATTTCAAATGTGCTGAAATGGTCAAATATCTCAATAAATATGCATTCTATGAAAAAATGTTTTAGACAAAAGTTATTAGGTTTTAAAAAATACATAAGATAGCAGTATCTGTTTCAACATATATTATGCTGTTGGTAGTGATCCAAATATCAATTCATTTTTTTTTAAATGGAAGCCTCTTTTTTTTATTGCATATTCTAATTCTGCACAAAAAAATGCAAAACTTATTTGGAACTTTTTTTTTTTTTTTTGAAAAATGCACTTATCACTAGATATGAGTGGCTTGAGAAATGGAGATACTAATGCCATTGTCATGGATCAATCGTTTGTGACAATATCTCAGGATTTTTGATTTTGGTTAAAAATACATTTAATTGAATGAGAAAGAATTACTGTTCTTATAATGCAAGAGTTTGGTGATGAAATTTAGGATTGTTTAACAAATTAATTAAACAATATACAGATGCTCCTCTAGTTACCAACACTCATACTTTCAAACAAAATTTCATTATCAAATTTCATGAAATTTCAAAAACTCTTCAATAATTTTAAGCAATATGATAGCATAATACTCTATTAATCACTATAATGTAAAATTACACAGTTTAGTTAACATTTTATGACAATGATTAACATTAATTATACATTAAAATCTATGAAATAAGAAACTTTTAATTGATCCATTTGTCAAGTATATTATAAAATAAAGTATATAGGTAGTATAAGTTATTTCAATATTTTTTAAGCCAAAATGACTGCAGTATCTGAGTTACAAACAACCAAATTTATGAATAAAACTTATGTATAAATTATTTTCATAACTAGAGATATGCTCATAATATCAAATCAGTGAAGAGTGATTGGTGATTTTGTTTTGGCAAGCCATACAACACACTGTGCTTTCTCTATGGTGAATGCCATCTTTTGTTCTGTTGATGTCAGTGCCTCTTATGAACAGTTTCTGCAATAAGCGAATATATCAGATAAAACTTTTGGAGTTCCTTTGTAACATGCTGAAAACAATACCTGATTATGTTATTATGTTCAAAAGTTATTAAATATTGGTATAGTACAAAAATTTTATTCACCCTGTATAATTCAAACTGTCAAATTAATTCTTTGAATAATTTTAACTGAAATTTTAATAATTGGAAATAATTTTTATTAAAGTTAATGTTATTGTCTATTTAATTATGAATGGCACCATCTATAAATTATTGATTAAACTAGAAGGTTTTAATTAAATTATCTGAAGAAAAATCTGCCTCAATCCTGGATCGAACCAGGACCTTTGGATTACCAGCCAACACCCTAACCATTACACCACTGAGGCCACCTGATTGATTCTTCAGATGTTAATATAGTAAATTTAAAATTACTTTTAAAAGCAACAGACTCTGCTGGTAGAAATTAAAATTATTTTAAAATTTTACAATTATTAAAATTTCAGTTAAAATTATTTAAGGAATTAATTTGACAGTTTTGATTATATAAAAGCTTTAAATTTTTTATTAATTAATTTTAGTTTTTATTTATGATATAAGAACCAAATATTAACTGATGTGACATTAAATGAGAACTGAATATACATGAATATTTAAGATAATGTTCATTACATATTTTAAATAAGAGTTGAGAGGCAGTTAAATTATTTTCTTAATAATAATAATTTTTTCGATATAATTAAAATATGTTGAAATATTAGAAAAGAATGAAGATTAAGATTTGTTTTCTAAATGATTTGAACAATCAGAAAAATGCATAAAATTGTCAATCAAAAATATTTGTACACAGATTGCTACATTTCCATTTAATACAGGGTCATCAAAAAAGATGTCCATGATTTTGTGGTTAAATAATGGAACTTGTAATTTAAAAATAAATTATTTACCATATATATCATGCATAAGCCAACCCTTCCAATTTTCAAGTATTAGAAATATATAAAATTTCATAAAATCAAGCCTATTAACAGGAAAATTTTATTTTATTATTAAAAACGTTTTTTAGTAATAAATAAATTTTTTTTTGGTAATAGGCTTGATTTTATGAAATTTTATAATCCAGGATTGTGATATGAATATATAACATTAATTAAAATAAATGGATAATTTTTTTTTAAATTTTAAAAATTTTCCAAATTCTGTTCTCTATTAAAATAAATATGGCCTCTTAGACAAAATAACAAACTTATAACATAGAATATTTAAAACAGGATAAAAATGAGCAGCACTAATAGCAGTTGAGTTAAACTAAAATAAACTTTATTTACATAGAAATCGCAAACGTTTTCGGCTGGATCGCCATCATCAGGCAGTTCGTTCTAAAGAACTGCCTGACAAAGGCAATCCAGCCGAAAACATTTGCGATTTCTATGTAAATAAAGTTTGTTTTAGTTTAACTCAACTGCTATTAGTGCATTTCCCTCATTTTTATCTTGTTTTAAATACTCTGAGTATAAGCAGTTTTCAAGTTTTTGACATATATTATAACAGAAGCAGCACAATGTGATACTAAAAGAAAACTGGAATGGAGAATAAGACACAATCATGAGGCATCACATTTGGTCACATTTTTCAACAATATAATTTTATTGAAGTGTTTGTTCTGCAAAAAATTTCAAAAAACATACAGTAATACCCTGAAGTTACACAATAGGTGGGTCCGACAAAAATCACTTAAGTCGAATTCTCATAAGTCAGGGTACAACTTTGCATATAAATACATATAAATTTTGTTTAATTGGGACCAAGGACTAACAAAAACACTAGTTTAGAAGAAAAAATATTTAATAAAATTGCAGTTCTTTATACATATTAATACAAAATATGTATTAATTCAATATAGAAAGGACGTGTCCAAGAGTTGCTTCAGAACCTTGAGACAGTTCACTGTACCCAAGAGTTGCAAAAAGACTGAACAAGACAAAAGCAGTATTAACAGTTCTCTTCAATAATTACCAAGAAAGAAATTGAAGCAATCTGTCTTGTGCTCCTACCCATATTGAGAATCTCTGACTGAACAGAAGTCACATTCAATGTGTGAAGAGGTTAACTCTGACCTGTCCTGTTTTATTTCATTATGCTCTTTTATTTTTTATTGTTATTTTCAATATTATCTAACATATTATATTTTAGTTTAAGAGTTGACTTACTTTCACCTTCTCCATCATAGTAATTAGCAATCACGTATTACGGAATTGGAAGCCATCCACCGTAAGAGTTGTCCCGGCTAGTGACGTTATTGCATCTGAATAGGTTCTACCACTGATCCAATATAAGAATATAAGAATGATCTTGTATCGATGTTTTGTTTGGTATATAATTAAATTGTAAAGATGATGACATGAACTGAATACTCTGTAAGCTAATAAATTTGATATTGTTAGGCGAACTTATGCAAATGAGCAAAGTACCAGATTGTAAGTCACTCGGTACAAAAACGGAAGCAACTAATGACACAGAGGTGTGGTATTGACATAGAACTGATTAAGTGACAATTGAGTTTCTTGTAAAGGTCTACAATTGCTTGAAGTTAGTATTGGTTGTGGAGGTATTAGAATTTAAGTAGGATTTAAGGTGATATTTATTGTGAATAACTTGATTTTTGGATATTTGAGTTTGATTAAATAAGTTTTGTTGATAATTTGAATCATGCTTTATTATCATTTAAATAAAGCTTTAATTAACACATTTGTAAGTGTTTTGAAGTCTAATAAATTTATATTTTTTGTTATTTAATTTGTTTTGAGAATTTATTCAATTTATTAGCAAAAGTTTCTAACATCATTTTTGTCGTTCTAGATCTAACACTTATTTGATACTTCTAGTTGTAAGTTCTGGTTTTGTTTTTGCCGGTTAGATGTTAATTCTTGATAGATTGTTTTCTATTTAAGTTAGAAAGTAGAAAAAGACCTGAGTTCAGGCCAAACTCTTGATTTGCAGAGTCGTTAGACCATTAGGTTTAGTTTGTAATTACCGTAATATTTTATTGAAATTCGTTAGAATTAGCAACTTTGCAAATGGTGTTCATCTTGTTCGATGAAAGGATTGAATTTAAGTTCTTTTGCTGCATTAGGTATTTATCCTCTCTGAACTGACTGTCGGATTACTTTGCCATGCACAAAATTTCTCTCTATTAAAGGAAGCTAATGATTACCTAAACCGTAGTCTGTGTGTCATTGTAGTCAAAAGCCTCATTACCTATACTTATCTACATTGTGCCACATACCGCGTTTAGGCCTAAAGCCTGTTCAGTAGTGTCCTCAGGTTCCACACACTGAAGATAGCAGGCAGCAGTATTGCTAAACGAAAAAATCAAGAACCAAGTAACTCTGAGTTTGTGTAAGTCGGGATATTACTGTATATTTAAAATTTCTATCATTTCTGAATTTCAACAAAACTATTTGACAAAAAATCAAAACCAATACACACAACTGAAATTTTACTGGAAATAATAGGAACTGAGAAGCTGACCAACATATATGTGATCACTTGAAGCACAAATATGATGTCTGAAATTAACTGTGACATAATCATCTTTATTTTCTAAATGATCAGAAGTATCAGAAAATGTACATATTGCCAATCAGAAATATCAAGGATTAAAGCTGAAGCTTTTATTATTATTATATGGAAATAATGGAGCATTGTAATATTATATTAGATATCAAGGATTGCTATATTTCCATTTAATATTAACTGATAATATATAGAGTAGTGGCTGCTATATTTACTCATTAAAAAAAGATTGCTCTACACATTTTTAATCTAAAAATAATACACAAAACTCTTTAGTAATCAAAAGATTTTATTCAGTAACATTTTCAACGTCGTGTTGTAGCAGTTGAAGAAGACATCAAGTGCATTGAAAACGTTACTGAATAAAATCTTTTGACTGCTAAAGGGCTTTTGTGTATTATTTTTAGTTTGTGTTTAGTGCAGTCTCACTGAACTTATATCATTTTTAATATTATCTGTGAAGTGCCTGATAAATTAATATTTTTGAATGTATTTAAATATGAACATTTACACATATTTTATATTTTTAATAATATAATTGAAATAAATAGGCATTTTTATGAATAAATATGGCAGATCTAGCCTCTCATAGGATGCACTATTAGTACAATGAGAACACGTGACTGCTTTATATCTTTTTGATTATATTTGTGCAGTATTGATACAGTATTTAAACTCAAATACACACTAATTAGGGGAATTATCCTAATTAGTGTATATTTTGGTGGCATCATAACCTTGATTTAAAAATTATTTGTTAAAAAATTTAATTCAGAGTTATTCCACTTAGGGAAGTTTGGCTGTAGTATTTGGTTTGACAGTATTTAAATAACTATAAAAATATTATTTATGTATAGTCATTCATATCTAAATATTTTTATTAAAAAATTGAAAGAATAAGATAATGATCTTTGTTAGGAACAAATACAACAGATCGTATGGTTGGTGTAAAGGTATGATGGAAATGTGGCATGATTGAGCTGGTGAAATCTTATAATCTTGCAAAAAATTTTTAAGTTTTTGATTGTCCCATGTAGAAGCCTACTCCTTTCTCCAAAATTTTTTGGAAAATGTTTCGATTTAGGCATGAATCTATTTGATATTTACATGGCAAAAGATATAAAAAGCTGCAAGTTTTATTTTATCACTTAATATGTTTCAGTGTGAATACTTTATTCCTTGGCAAATATCTACATCAGGGGTAGGCAAACCAGGCCCGCGGGCCGCATACAGCCCTTAGAACTACTTAATGTGGCTCTCCAAATAATAGTTCTAATGCCAAAAATTTTATCGATAAATAAAATGAATACAAAAAAATACGAAATCTGTTCCATATCTCAGCAATATAGTTTATGTAATTTCTAGAAAATTAATAAATAACAATTCATTTAGTAAACTATAGATGTCTTTACAATGTCATATTTCATACAAAAATAGATTTGATTAACCGTTAACCAGAATAAATGTCATTGCATAAGAAATCGGTTGCAAAATACATTCAAAATCAAATTAAATCATTTTGTCAGTCAATCAACTCAATACCTTTTGTAATTTCATGGTATTTGTATTTAATATTTGCACAATTTACTAAACAGGTATGTTTTATTTTTTTTTTTCAAATTTAAAATGATTAAATTATAATTTTAATATATAATTTAAAAGAATTTTGACCCTCCCGAGCTTCTCTGAAAATGGCATTTCACTTTTTTCAGACAGCTGGCATTATTCAAACCCATGATTCATATAATGATCAATGAAAGCTGATAAACTTAAGAAAATTGCCTTAATTTTAACATATCAGCCTTTTATAATATCTTAGTCAACAAATGCACCCTTAGGATCTTTTTATTTTGGATACATAATTTTCTAAGAGATTTTATCACCTCAGACAGTTATTAGGTGAAGGCGGGATTTTGGGAGTTTTTTTTGCTATTTTGTTTTACGCCCTTTTCCAATCAGCTAAATTACTAAAGGGCAGGATCATTTCCAACTCCACAGGCTACACACACACCCGTGGCAGGGGTCAGAAAGTGAAGGATAGGGATCACTGGGAAAGTGTGGCCTTATGCTATATTTCGTTGATGCAATATAGCCCTTTCTCCCAAAAGTTTGCCGACCCCTGATCTAGATGATAGTTGATCTCCATCCAGGTAAATTCAATCATTTCAGGCATAATGATCATTATGGCAGCAATGATCCTCTCTCTTAAATGACCTAGATCCCAAATCCTCTCCACATATATTATGATCTTAGTGTAACCCCAAAAGAAAAAATCCAGAGGACCAGATTGTGGCTTCTTGCTAGCACAAAACAGAACTGCCCTTCCAATCTGACATTCAGAATCATTGAGAGTGTCTCACATGTTGAGACTGTAACAGTGTGGGATTCTATCCAATACTAGCTCAAGCTCTTTTGCCGCCCTAAGCAAACTGTTTTGATGCTGTTCCGCCTCTACCTTGATTTTTAATTAGTTTTTTACCCCCAGAATAAACATTTAAATCCAGAATAAAGCAATAATCCAGAATAAACATTTTTAAAATTTTAGAAAATTTATAATTCTATTACTCAGGAACTTTCAAGAGAAACAAAACTAATAGAAATAAGAAATGTTTGAAAAAAAATCATGAAATTAATTTTTAAATTTTATTCAGAAAAAAATACAAAAATAATTATTTATAAAAATATATGGTATTTGTTTACCATATATTAACAAATATTGTACACAGATTTAATAATTTTTCTAGCTTTTCTCATTGAGAAATCTCTTGAAAAATTTACCAAATCAAGTTCTTTGGCTACTGTGCTTTCAATAGAAATCAAAGCCAATCCATATAAATATACTTGTCACATTATACTCTTTAGATAAGTTTTGATTACGACACACTAGTATAATAGTAAAATTTCAGCTCACTTTGGCAGGATGTAAACGCAATCCGTTAAAAAAAAAAATAAAATAAAATAAAAATAATTTTTTTTATTAAGTGTTCTAACATTTTTGTACAGCTGAAGAGGATTTTGTTATTAAAAAATCGAAAGCGCTACTATTTTTTAAATTGAAGATCTAAGTTGTGTTTTTTCTTGATCTTGCCTTAGTGCTAAGGAGTTTCTCTTATAATATTCAGGCAGTGTATCAGTTTCCGATTTACTGTATTTACAAATTTCCTACTTTCTGAAAAATGTAGAATTGAAAATTAACACAAATAACATGAGCAAACACCAAAGTAGCCCAAAAAATCCTGACAAATAGCAAATGACATCACACAGTACTATGCACGCGCATGTGCCAAATGTTGAATTAACTCAAAATGTTGAAATGTCCGCGAAACTCAAATGTCGAATTGCGAGATCATCGAATTGTGAGACACCACTGTATAATTTAATTTTTAAATATTTTAATAGTATATCTATCATTCCATTTTACTCTTTTGGTTTAAAAAGACAAGACGGTTTAAAATATATAGTATTATATAAAACTGATTTTAATATTATGTAAAACAAAATTTTATATAGTTCTTTTTTGTAAAATCTTTTACAGTTAAATTTCAGTTATACATAATACATAGAGATGCATATTACAGATATTCCTCAAGTTACAAATATTTGTATTTACAAACACCATTTTTATGTAAAAATTTACAAAATTTAAAAAATTTTCAAGAATTTTAAATATTATGATAACAGAATGCTCTAGCAACAAATATAATGTATAAATACATAGTTACTTAATATGGCAGTATTTCTAAACAGAAATTATGTGAAAAACACCTCACTCTATAATCAGAAATTTTATTCAAATTTCTGAAATATGAAACTATTAATGTCTAATTTTGAAACATACAAAATATAGTATATGCATTGGTTTTAATAATTCTGTGTCCCATGTAACAGTAGTTTCTGAGTTACAAGCACAACTTGCACAAAATTTATGTTTTTAACTTGAGAAGCACCTGTATTATGAAATCTTGCCTTCTACAAATGCTTTGTCCATAAATAATAAAAATTTTTTAAATAAAAGGGAAATGCTATGCAATATTGATTTAAAAATATGACAAACATCTTATTTTCATTTATTATCATGGAATAAAACAAATAGCAGAAATAAATTTATAGCATATGAAAAATATCAATAATTAAATATTTTCAGACTACATTGGCATAGTATTCTAGAAATCAAATGGAACAAACATAGGTTGATATGATCAAATACTATATTTTCAGTAAAAATTCCAAGAAAATTGAAAAATACCATTAATATTGACATTTTATTTTGTAAATTAATAGGAATATAATAACTTTCAAAATATTTTATATTTTGAAAGTTATTATATTCCTATTAAATTTTTGGTAATCAAAAATCAATCTGAAGATATCAGGAAATATTTTTCTGATTATACCAAAAATGATATCCAGTGTGTTACAAATTGAAATAGCTAGCCATAAAAACAATGAAATAATTTCAAATTCCTTACTAATTAGTATTTTATAAATTAGCACATAACTGAGCAGCAATAATTTGTTTTCACTAAAAACAAAAACGTACTTTATTCAAGTATAGTTTACACAAGAAATCACAACAAGCACTTGAAGCAGGATAAATACACTAATTTATTATTAGATAAGTGATATGCTACTTTCATCAGCTCTTTTACTGTGTAAACTTCGGAGTAGGAGGAATTTTGTAAGATGATCTTGAATTTATAGTTAGTCAAGTATAGTTTGTTTTTAGTGAAAACTATTGCTGCTCAAATAAGTGCTAGTTTATAAAATACTAATCAGTACAGATAGACAAGAGCAGAAGGAAAGATCTCAAAATGAAATTTCAAATTCCATTAGGAAATTAAAAATGTTGCATTAAGTAGAAGGATATTTGTGTATAATAACAAATTTCATAAATATTTTATTGCATCAAAATGTCATATATTATTTATGCCTGAAAACTGGATTAAATTTATTGTCAGAAGTTCAAAAAAAGTAATACTATATTTATTGGCTCATAAGATGCACTTTTCCTTGATAAATATCTTAAAAAATTATCCTGTCTTATAAACTAAAGTGACAATACAGCACACGAGGAAACTGAGAAGTTGGCAAGTGACAGACACACACAGAGAACAGTTAACAGACAGTTTATATCATTAAAATGGATATTATAATTGATAGTCAATACACTTTTCAATAATTACTAGGCTGCTATTGAATAACAAGTGAATTCCAGTTATATATATATAAGCCATAATGAATGAATTTAAAAAAACTCTTTTAAAAATAAAAATTTCAAAAATATTTAAATTTGCTTTAAAATAAATAGAAAATGGTGTTTCTAGCAATAATAATAATAAAACACAAAAATATGAGCACTTATAAGTAGGAAAAACAAAAGTTTATGAAGTTGTTAATTTCATATACAGAAAAATGTTTTCAGCCAAATAAGCCATCTTCAGTTCACAGAGAATATATAGAATATAGAAGAGAGTACAAAATTCAAAGAACATCAAACAGAAGAATTTTTACAATATGTCATATGACAAAGTAATGCAGTGCAAGAGATATGCATGAATATTGGCACAATAATATATGAGAATTAAATCAACAAATGTATACATAAAAATTTACATATAAAAAATATAAAAGCTATAAAGATAAAAAACCTCAAATAGTGATGATAAGTCAGGAGCCATTCTTCAAGCACCACTGTTAGGAAGTCAGGATTGCTTCAGAGATGTTCTCATTATTACAGATGTCTGCTACCTTCTCTTATGAACATACAATGCTTCTTCAAAACTTGCTTCCCTAGGATCAGTATTATACTTAAGGATTTTTGCTTTGCCATTTTATATCTAAATTCACTTTGTAGAATCTCTTAGATAATGAGGTAGTAATATTTCCTAGTGCTATATCCTGTTTATGTTCCTAGCGTCTCTTCAATAAATCTAGCAATTCTACCAATATATTCCTCTCTTTGACCAATGGATTTATTCTCAGCTTGGATAACACATGCCAATCTCACATTTAAGTTGATTGGATCTTTGTCATTTCTAAGTTGTGAAAACAGCATAGGCTGGCATTTAAAAGCCACTGTTGTGTTAGTTTTCTTCTTTACAGTTTTAACTAAGCTTGAAAGGGTTGAATCATATGTGACAGAAATATGTTCTAACCATATCTTGGAAGTCATCCACCGTTGTCTGTATTGTACAGAGTAGCAGTTTGCCATACCCAAAGTTTTCTGTTACCAACTTAAATATATTATACATGAATTTAAATGTGTAGTAATATCTCATGTCCTGTGCTATTAAATAAGTAAATTCATGTCATTTTGCCTCTGCTGTATTGCAGAATGTTGATTCTCTTGAAAAATGCTCTGAATGCTGCACTTTTGTACTGCAGTGAGTCCTGGAATGAGGACCAGAGAATATGTTGGTTTCCTATAAATGATAGTTTTATAGTCAGTTCCTGACAAATCTAAGCTAACACCAAGAAAATGAACATTTGTCAACAATATCTTATTACATTGTATCTGTTGGCCAAGGTTGAGTCAGTAAACTCTGACTGAAAATATTATCAATGCATTTTTCTTTCCAGAGAAGAGGAAATTATCATGATGGATTTTGAATTTCTTTATCTCATTATTTGACTATGAATATAATGTTTGAATTGTGTATAGGCTATAGCTAACAAAGGATCTAGACTAAATGCTTTAAAAGTTAAAATACATGCCAAAAATATAATTAATATTTAATATTTTTTAATATTTAAAATGTCTACATTTTAAGAAAATGGCAGATGAGACAATTTAGTAAAACAGGCAGAAATAATCAAAAATTAAATTTGTTTTAAATAAAGTACAAAAATTATTTAGATGATAAAAAATAATAAGTTTTCTTTAAAATTTTTAATTTTTTCAATTGTAAAAAAAATTAATGATTTTATGAAAGGAAAAAGTGGAGGTTTTATATCAAGATCAGAGTTGTAGTTGGTATATTTTTAGCCTCTGACTCCACACAAAATGGCTTTGACTCCAATTCCACAACACTGCTCCAAATTCCAATGGGGATTGGACAATACACATGATAAATCCACTGAAGGATAAAGAAAAAATTTAACTGATCAGACTCAGATTCTCCTAAAAAATATGGAAATGTAGGACCCAGAACTGAATTTAAATTTCCAGATGGTACTAAATTACTTCACAACAAAATCATCCAGTTCAACTATTCCATTTAAAGGAAAAGTATATTGCTATCAAATAATCTTTTATAAGTTTTCTAATCTATCCTAAGTATAAATTAAGTAGAATTCTAGTTATAATTTGTAAAATGATGAATTATAGCTAAATTACAATATCTAACTTAATTAGATTATTATGAAAACATAAATTACATATATAAACTTACATCTCCACCCCAAGAACACAAGGAATGTTGACTTATCATTAAAGCAGCTCCACCTTTCTGAACATTATCTAAGAATTCTTCTGACACAACATGTACATTTGCTTTTTCAGCATCCTTTATTTTTTACTATTTTTTTTAACTTTCTCTGTAATTACATTATTATTAAAATAATAGAAAATACAAAGTTAGCTTAACTGATCTTATTAATTAATATAATTTAAATATCTTCATTTGTAATAACACAAATTACATTTTCAGTAACTTTATTAACACCTTTTCCACCAAGCTGTTCTACAGTTTTGGTTAATTCTTTAACTGGTTTATTTAATTTACCTACAATCACAACTGTAAGATTCTCTAATGGCTTAGTTAGAATGTTTTCCTTTCTAAGAGATAAAATTGAATGATTTACAATTTAATATAAATTTCATTTTAAATTTAAATTATACAACTAACCTCTTAAGTATGTTTAAGTATGTTCATGTAATTCGGTGATATAAAAAAATTTACTTAAGAACTTTTCTATAAATTTGAACTACAAGAAATGATTTCTAAATTTTAAGTCATAATTTGAATCACTAATTTGGAACACAATTTTATATAGACATAATATATTATAAATAGAAATTAAGTCTTTCAGGGCCGTTTGCATGACTTTCAGTTTAATCTGCAGAATAGCAAATCGCTAAAATAACTCTAACCCGTTCGAAAATCTAAAGATTAAGTACAGAGTGTTGGATGACGCAAAAGATAGCTAATCACAGTTTAATATTCAGTAGCAAAGATGGCGGTGCGCAGACCAAAAAAAATCTATATCTTTCTCGGAAATATCCGTCCTGTATTAAGATAAATGTAATCCAAATAATCTAAATTGAGATCATTTTCAATTTCGAATTCGGAGCTAATGTAGTCCACCATATTGTTTTGCTAGATAATTTGTAGAATAAATTTTAACCCGCTCAAATTCGGCCGGTTAAGTTAGTTGGTAGTTTATCCTAGAGATTTGACATCGTGCAATGCAGCAAGCTAAATCTGCAGATTAAAGCCAGTTTTAATCTGCAGAATAAGACTTGACTTGTGCAACTGGCCCTTAATCATCTAAATTCAGAATATTCAAGAAAATTTTTAAAAATTATATATATTAAAATAATATTGAATAAAGCAGTAGTCTCAGCCTTGTCAAATAATACTAGGCAAATAAATGAAGAAAATACTATTAAGAACACAGGTTGAATATGCAATATAGTTATATTACAAACAAAATTTAGAAAAAAAAAAAATACTGAAAAATTATTAAAATCATATATGAATTCATAATGTCAAATAAAATTTTTAGGTGCTTTTTTTAAACATTAAATATAGACATACTTTATTCTTATTCCTATTAAACTGCTTTCTACTTATTATATAATTAAATAAATAAACAGCATACTATGCAGTCATATTCTTAGACATTTATTCACTGTCCTTAGATGCTAACATTTTCGGCGTTTTTACGTCATCCTCAGGCATCCAGTCCCTTTCACAATCGAATCAAGTTTTTTGTTTATATATTGGTATGGTAACACTATGTATTCCAACACATTCGTTAAAATAAAATTCTACATTCCATTCTACATTCAATTCAAAAAATTTTTTGAACCATACAACTTTCTCTTAAACATATTATTATTAACATAAAAAACTGACTACTACCGTATTAAGTAATTATAATTATAGAGACAGCAAAATATCAAAAATTAAGATTACACAATTTATAAAAATTAGCATAACAGCCAACAAACATAACAAAAAACAATTATAATAGTCTTAACACCAATTATTAGTCCGTGCGTTGTTTTAATTACTGGGCACGTATTAATTTGACCTATCTCACTAATTCCAAAGTTCAAAGTTCATAAAATAGCATTTAGAGCAGTATAAAAGTATAAATTTTATTATACAAAAACGTTTTTGATAATTTATACTTTTATACTGCTCTAAGTGCTATTTTATGAACTTTGAAACAGAAAGTTAAGCAGTTTATTAATAATAGCTTCGATTATTCCCCGATTCCTTCTTTACTCTTATATTAATAATAATTCTCAGCTAAAACATATTTCCATGCTGGATTCCCAGATTCCTTCTTTACTCTTATATTAATAATAATTCTCAGCTAAAACATATTTCCATGCTGGCAGCAGTTCCCAGTTTACTCTATCGTTAATTAACTTTTCTTTTTTCTCTCTTCTTAGTATTTCCAGAGTTTCAGTTATTACTGGTTGCGTACCACTCTGTATTGCCTTAATCTGCTTTACTTCTTCCCATTTTATATCAATAGCTTTATCATAGGCTTCTACTGCTAGAGCCGTATTGAGCTTAGCTTGTCGAATGTCCCTTTTATGTTCTTCAACTTGTTTCTCAATCGTTCTAGACGTCACTCCTATATAGGCCTTATCTACATTCTCTCGTTCGTCTTTGTACGGGATTCTATATACTCCCCTCCTTCCTTTCCTTATGCTGTAGCGGATCTTTGTCGTTGCGTAAAGCATTGAATATTGTTGTTCCTCCTAGCCGCTATCTTTTTATTATTCTTCTTTGCTATCCTCTTTGTTACATTAAGGTTTTTCAAATGATATGGTACTATCATAAAATTATTAGCATCGTCATTCTTTTTTCGTTCTACTCTCCTCCCTTTCTTCACTCTCGAGTACCTGCGCAAGAAATGATCTACTATAACCGTGTTTTATACCTACCTCTTGGATGTACTTTAGCTCTCTCTTCAGATCCTCGTTATCGTTACAGTAACCCAGTGCTCTTCTGTAAAGGCTCCTAAATGCCGCTTTTTTATATGCCACCGGGTTGTTCGACCATCTTGGTATTATAACTGGCTTGTACGTCGGTTTCCAATATACATCCATTCTGATTATACCCTCCTGTACTTTTAGCTGTAGATCCAAAAAATGTATACTTGTTTTGCTGGCTTGCTCCTTTTTTAGTGATAGGCCATACTGCTCCAACATTAGTGCTTCTGTTATCTCATTGATATATCGGTCATCTTTCCAAATTATCAGGATGTCATCTATATATCAGATATATAAATCTATACTTGGCTGGAACTTATTTAAAGCTTGTTCTTCCACTGCTCTCAGCACTATTTCTGCTAGCATTCCTGCTATAGGGCTTCCTATAGGCACCCCTATCGTTTGTTTGTAAATCTCCCATTAAACATAAAGAAGGAACCGTAGCAAATGACATGTGCCATCTCCCTAAGAAGTGTGGCATCATTGCATTCCGGAGGAACATTCTCTAACAGGAACCGATAAAAATGTATACATACTGGCTCCAGTTGTAAGGATGGGTACAATGCTTCAAAATCGTATGTTGTTAAAACATTATCTTCTACAGTTCTCATGTTCCTGACTCTCTCTAGAACCGCCGTAGTAATTCTTGTAGATCTATCTGTTTCGCTGAGTATTCTGCTACCCCATTCTGCAATTGCTCTTTCTAGCCCATAGGTCGGTACTCTTCTTTTTTTTACTATAAGTCTGTATATTATTGGCGTTTTGTGGACTTTAATATATGCAAATAATCTGAGGCAAGCTGGTGCTTCTTGTCTCATAACGTTCCATATTTGCAGGAAGTTCTTATGCTTCATAATCTTCATTACGTTAGCTTCTATCTTTCTAGTTGGGTCTTTCTTTAACTCTACCGCTTTCGTTCCTATTATGTAATCTTGGAGGAAACTATCATATCTTTCCCTTTTTAATAACACCATTTTTCTTGTCTTTTCTTCTCTAGTCACTGTATACTTATTATCATTATACAATGGCTAGAGAAGATAAGACAAGAAAAATGGAGTTATTAGAAAGGGATTAAATATGGGATTTAATGGGCTGAATGAATTCCATTCTTCACCTAGATCTCCTTGAAAAATATCTGGTAATAGGAAAAAAAAATCTTATTATCTGGAACTGATCCAGTCCTCCAGATAACAAATGAATATTTATCACAAGACTGTGGGCTGACAATATTTTTGAAGTGAAATGAAATAATTCACTGATGAAGAGATATGTACTGGCATACTTGTCATTAATATACAGGAATACCTTGTATAGCATGATTTTGAACAGCGTGGGTTTTGGTCTAATGTGGTTATTATTATTACACACATCAACATTGGCCGGCAATTCCCCAAGCGCTGCAGGTGACAGTGGAAAACTACGTTTATGCAGTAATTTTTCGATTGGCTCTCAAGTAGATACATTCTTTCCCCACAGCATTTTATTGTTTACGTGAATATTAGTATTTAATACTCTTTTATTATTGAAATATGGATGAAAAGAGAAAAAACAAAGAAGACACTGTTGGAGTAACAAAAAAATGCAAGTGGTTGACATTAGAGAAAAACTTGAAATTATAAAATGTCATGAGAATGGTACTTCATTTCTTAAAATAGCATGTAATAATTCAATGAATAAGTCATCTATATGAACAATTATTCAGAGCAAAGAAAAGATTAAACAACATGGAATGAGCACTGACTGCTTCTTATATGTCTTATATGAGAACACTTTCTAATGAACTGGATTGAAGATTGTAATCTCAAAAAAGATCCTTTGAGTCAAATGATATTTGTTTTGTGCTCTACAACTTTTATATCAGTTTAAAAGGATTTTATTTCTCATTTAGTTATTAAAATTTTTTTTTTTCATTTTTAAACATTTTTATTATCCTAAATCTTTATAATAAACAAATTAAATTGAAATCCATTATAGACAGACCCTGAACAATGCAGTTTTCCATAGCACAGACACTTCTAGGAACCAATTAACCACGTTATATAAGATATTCCTGTATTTGTATCATTGATTCTGATTACTACAAAGACAAATTTTTTGTTTTAAATATGTATTGTAAAACTAGGGGCCCTCTGTAGATAGGATGTCTCAAAATAAATTACAGTGATACCTCAGTATACGTCTGCTTCAGAATAAGTCCAACTTGGTATACCATCCTATTTGGATGCAAAAAATTTTGCTTGATATACTACTTTTGTTTGGAATATGACTGACTCTCATGCTAGAACGTGTATGAGTCTGTTGTGTGTTCTCTTAAAAAACACATTCTTTATATAAAAATTACAACAAGTTATAATAAAATTGTCTGTAATAACCAGACAATATCATATTTCTGAAACATCCCGAGGAGAAGGCAGAAGCAAAGTTCTTTAGACAGATTTTTAGTAAAAGTCAAACCTGATGAGCCTCAACAAGGTCCAAGTAGGGAAAAGAGACAGAAAATAGAAAGAGAGAAAAAAAAAATTTCAGATTCCTAAAGTTTTAAATCGGCCAGATGGCTGCATGGTAAAGCTTTTGGCTTATCACCCTGGAGGATCCACGTTCAAATCCAGGTACCACACCTCCAGTTTTTCAGGATGAGTCGGGGTCTGGAAAAAGCCTGTTGAATCCTATACTTCAACCATCCGGTTCACCCCATCATGGGTGCTGGTCAGCCTGTGATGGGCTCTGTAAGTGGCCACTGTCAGATAGAGAATATCCCGTAAGAATATGGCGGCTTAATATAACTAACCTAACCTAACCTAAAGTTTTATTGGAATTGGCTTCTCCTTCCAAACAATAACATCTCCTCATCCTACCTTCTCAACACCACCTGGTAGGCACTCCACTCTTCTCAGCAAGTAGCGAGGTTATACAGTGGTGCCACGCAATTCGACATTTGAGTTTCGCAGGTTTATGCATGCGCATGAAAGTAAAAAATTTGCAATTATTATTAATTTTTTGAATGAGATGTAAGAATAGATTCAAAGAAAACTGACCAGAGGAATAGTTCCAAAAAGAAGAATATTTGATTCAGCAAAGAGACAAAGAAAAAAATTGTAGATAAAATGCAGAAAGGTAGAACAATTAAAATGTACTGTTTTGGAATTATTCATTCCAAAAAGAACAACACTTGATTCAGTAAAGAGATGAAGAAAAAATTGTAGATAAAGTGCAGAAAGGTAGAACAAATTAAAATGTAATAGCATATGGCGTTCATAGGTTGTTCATAGTCATAGGACAACTGTGGCAACGTTTTGCAACAGAGAGAGAAAAAAGATTATGGGTGCTAGGGTGTCTGCTGGAAAACTCCATTTCAACATCCAAGGGTAAATAAATTGTGTGTTGTGTATAAAATAGTGTATTTTGTAATTTAGTGTGTTATACTGAAGAAAATAATTATAAAGTGCAGAAAGGTAGAACAATTAAAATGTAACTCAAGTATGGCGCCTAGGACAACTGTGGCAACATTTTGTAACAGAGAAGATTATGGGTGCTAGTGTGTTTACTGGAAGACTTCATTCCAACATCCAAGGGCTAATAAATTGTGTGTTGTGAATTTTGTAATATAGTGTGTTATGCAATAATAAAGCACATACACTATATTATTTACTTTATTATATCTCTCTCACCTCACCCGTAGGGCAGTGGGATGGGGACCGATAACGAATTAATCTATTTTACGTAGTCTTATATGGGAAATATTGTCCCGCAATTCGACACTACTTTGGCGATGGATTAGTGTTGAGTTGTGAGGCACAACTGTACAACCGACTCGCGTGCTAGAACTTGTATAAGCTCTGTTGTGTGTTCTCTTAAAAAATACATTCCATATATAAAAATTATAACAAGTCATAATAGCATTGTTTGTAATGACTAGACAATGTCATATTTCCGAAACATCCTGAGAATGCAGAAGCAAAGTTCTTTAAACAGATGAGGTGAGAGAGATACACTATATTATTTACTTTATTATACGCGTTTTACTATTTTATAACACAGTAAATTTCAAAACACACTATTTTATACACAATACACAATTTATTAGCCCTAGGATGTTGGAACGAAGTCTTCCAGCAGACATTCTAGCACCCATAAACCATTTTTAATTGGAAGTGGACTCTCCTTCCAAACAATAACATATCCTCCTCTTCCTCTTCTCAACACCATCCTAGTAGGCACTCGATTCTTTTCAACAAGGTAGCGATGTTATACTTTCATTTATTTCATCTACTGTAATTGCTTTTGTATTATGTATTTTAGTATTAAGCAGTGTTTAAATTATTTTATACCATCCCATCAATGTATAATATGCCCATAACAACAGGATTTTTTTTCATTGGAACGGATTAATCATTTTCCCTTTATTTCTTATGGGAAAAATTCGTTCGGTATACGTCCTGTTTGATATAAGTCCAAGGGTCTGGAACGGATTAAGGACATATACCGAGGTACCACTGTATTTGTTTGTTAATAACGTTATAAATTTCTTTTTACAGAGAAAGCTATAATCACTGGTGAGCTCTAGGGGGTTTGCACAAGTCCTTTTGTTAAATTTGGGTTTAATTTGCAAGCCTTTTGTTCTTTTTTGTTTGCTTGTTTATTTATTCCAAGGAAAACACATCTTGCGTGTCATAATCATACTTTGACTTACGTTAGTCTTTCTCTTCCTCATATTAGCATATTTGAATGTACATCTCAAATAGTGTCAATTTGATAATGATGCCCTTCAAAGCAAGGTTGGCATATAGGATATTTAACACGCAAGGGTTTTTGAAACATGGGAAGGGTGAGAATTAGTCTCGTCTGGTTTGTTTAAATTTGGTCAATCATGTTGTAGATAACCTAAAATTTAAACAGAAAAAATCTTTTAAGAGAATTTAATCCTAAAAATTATGTAAAAACTTTTTTAAAAATCGCTGTTTGGTCTTAGAATCTCCTAGATCAACTGATGTGAAAGAAGAAAATAGTGTGTGGCAGCTTCTGGCATAAATTGTACTGCAAAATTAAATTTACTAGTTATTTTATGTAATTTCTGTGATTTATTTTTATTTTTTTTTAATTAAAGGTTTTATTTTAAAATATTTTCTTGTGCATTCACAATTATTTGTATTTTCTGTTTTTGTAAAAAAGTAAAACATTTTAATTAGAATTTGATGTTTTGTTTCTATAAGATAAAGTGCAAACCCGTTGTTAAAATTTTCATAGCTCTTATATTGCAGAATAAACATTAATGTGGCTATAATGTTGCAAAAAGAAAGCTATATTTTATTATTTTTGATTTCATTACATAAGAGTAAAGCTTTTATACCCTTAGATACAGTAGCATGGTTATATTTTTGAAACCCTAGGCCAGGGGTTCCCAAAGTGCGGCCCGCGGGCCAAATGCGGCCCTCAAACCCTAAAAATGCAGCCCGCAATGTCAGATCATTTGCAATCTTACATAAATTTTATCTCTATGAATTTATTTTTTGTAAAAATGTAAATTATCATATTATAATTAAAAATTGTTCAGTTAAAAAGTACATGTAGGTGCTTTCAAATATGTTTTCATTATTTGGAAGCACTTGTATTATGGGAAAACACTTTTTCAATCATGAATATTAAATAAGTCCAAATTGAGATCAAAATTAACTGATGAACTTACAAGCGGTGTTAAGAATACATTCAATCGACTTTAACCAAGGCTCAATGATATTATAAAAAAAAAACAACTGCACAAGTCACACATTTCAGATTGATGAATTTATTACTTTTTTTTTATTTGAAATTTATTTTAAACAGTTTATGAAAATAATTACTTTTTATTACAAATAAAGAACGATTATGCTATAAAAATTAGTATAAATCTTTCCCTTGTGTCTAACTTTTTATTGATTTGAAAACACTTTTTTTTGACCTGCCAAAAATTTTTTTGAGATTTACAATTTGGCCCACCAAGGCAAAACTTTGGGAACCCCTGCCCTAGGCCATGGTGAATCTCTGGTATGTATGCCTAAAGTGTCACATTGGCAAACTTTCTGGGTATGAAACATTTGGAACTGATATATTGTTTTTAACTAAATTAATATTTGGAATAATATATAAGGGGCAATGTTTACAAAACATTTAACCAATTTTGACATGCATTCTTAAAATAATTTGCTACCCTTGCTCTAGGCACTAAGTGATTTTAGGATCCCCTTAAATAAGAAAAAAATATACCGGGTGTTTTTCTTGAAACCGAACACTCTGATTTTTGGAATCGAGCCAATTTTAGACATTTTTAAGTTAAAATATAAACCTAATTTATGAAAACATTAAATCAGAAATAAATAAATTAAGAAATAAAAAAGTTCGCGACTTATGTCAGAATCGACGGAAATGTTGGAACGGAATTCCGTCGTAAGTCGAGGACAAGACTACTGTATGTATATATATATATATATTGTTAACAGTTGTTGCTACTTTCCACTCACGTAGAGTACTAAGTGGCAAGGCGAAACAATCCCTTCTACAGACTAATCTACGGAGTGATCAGCCCGAATTGTGAATTACAGGGATCGACGGCCGGGCCCGGAATCCATGATATTCCAAAGGATGACACTCAAGAATCGAACCAGGATCCTCCAGAGTGGATAGCCAAAATGTTTCTAAGTAACCATTCCGGTTGACAGCATACCATATTATTGCTTCAAGACATTCAGTTAGTATATTTAAAATAAGAAATGTTATAAATAGATACAGTAATTCGTTTAGAAAAATCATGTTAGACAGGTCAAATCTTTAACTTCTATATTTTCCCATATACACTGACGGAAAAAAAAATCCCAACACCAAGAAAGACTTGTGTTAGATAAACAAAATTTGGTAGGCGTGTTTATACATCTGAAAGATGACA